>SNQJ01S0031568.1:20572-56470 GCA_010110895.2 Picea sitchensis | reverse complement strand
CTTTGAGACTGTATACGCGTAGAAAACCCAAATGTTCTTCTGTTGCAAGAGACCAAATGTGCTGGAGCAGAAGCATAGACTATCTATTGTCATTGTTGGAGAGGATGTGACTCCCTCCACATAGAATCCACCAGCGCGACAGGGGGATTAGCGATCCTATGGAATCCTGCAACTGTTACAATAGATTGGCCCTTCTCCATTGTAGGTACGATCATGGCACACTTCAAAGTCATAGGATCTACCAAGGAAGGGGAACTCACAAATGTTTATGGACCTCAAATCCCACAGGACAAAGAAAACTTCTTGTAATGAATAAGTTCTATCAAATCACTACTGAGCACGCCCAACTGGGTGTTGGGAGGCGACTTCAATATGATCCTGATGTTGGAGGAGAAAACCAAAGGCACTAAATGACTAGAGAAAGACTCTGGTAAGTTCAGAACCCTCATAGATCAGATAAATCTTATAGACATAGAAACCTGAAATGAGATCTTCACTTGGTCCAACCGCATATCTGCACATCAATAGGATTCTTGCCGGCTAGACCAATTTCTCATATCGAAAGCCCTATTGGTGGAAGATCCTACCATAGAGGCCAACATTCTTCCAAAATCAGGCTCGGACCACTGTCCCATCTCGCTTTGGCTGGACACAGGATCGACGCCAAAACTCAAGCCCTTCAGATTTGAGAAATTATGGCTATCCCACCTTGACTTTCATGGGCTCCGAACTTCCTGGTGGAACCAGCCAGAAATAGAACATGGTACCTACATGTACAAATTTTAGTAGTGACTCAAAAACTTCAAGACACATCTAAAGATTTGGAATAAAACCACCTTTGGGAACATCCTTCAACAAATGCAAGAAATTGAGAATAGATTGGAAAATCTACAAAAAACCTCCATTAAAGGAATCAAAACTATAGACTTAATGAAGGAAGAAGAGGAGCTTTAGGCGAAATTAGAAGAACGAAAAAAGAAGGAGGAAATTCTACAGTGTCAAAAATCTAGGGTTCAATGGCTCAAAGAGGGCGAGAGTAATACCAGATTATTTCAAAGATCAATGGTGCACCAGAGATATATAAACAAGATAACACAACTGGAGGATGTTCAGGGTAACCCCATCAGGGAGCACAACAAAATTGTTAAGGAATTAACCAACTACTACAAAGACCTTCTAACAAAAACCATTGATGACAGAGCATAAACAATCAACAAAATAACAAGGAACATACCCTCCCTGGTCACCCAATAACAGAACGAAGCTTTAATGAGGCCCATCACTCAAGAGGAAGTGGACCACAAAGTCAAATAAATGCCCTAGGGAAAGCGCCAGGTCTATACGTCTTCACTATGAACTTCTTTCATTATTGCTGGGATATGATCAGGGAAGAAGTTTGGCAGGTGGTGGAGGAATCCAGAACCTCCGGCCTTGTCCTCCCATTCCTCAACGCCACCTTCCTCACTCTCATCCCAAAAGAGGAGATGGTCACTCACCCCAAATAGTACAGGCCGATTTCCCTCTGCAATGTCATCTACAAAATCATCACCAAGGGCATAGCCACGCGCCCCAAACCAATCCTACCTTTTGTCATATCGAAAGAGAAAGAGGGATATGTGGAAGGAAGGAAAATCATGGACAATGTTATGCTCACACATGACGTCATATTCTCTTTGAAGATGACTAAGATCCCAGGTATTCTCATCAAACTATACCTATCTAAATATTTTGAAAAAATTAGTTGGAAGTATATGCCCTCCCTGCTAGAAGCTTTCAGTTTCTATAGCCACTGGGTGCAATGGATCATGAAGCTCACCTCCTCAACCTTATTCTCTATCTTGGTCAATGGATTTCCCTCCCAACCATTCTCCCCTACCAGAGGAATCTATTAGGGAGACCCCCTTTCTCCCTTCCTCTTTGTTTTAATGGAGGAAGCACTGGGATGCTACCTTAAAGCCTATATCTTAGATGGTTCCCTTAAAGGCCTCCCCTTGTACAACATTCATCCAACCCCTTCGCATAGCCAATTTTTTGATGACACACTCCTCTTGAACACTCTGATAGCTCGAGAAGCCTCCAAACTCAATTCCATACTCACTGAATTTGTGGATGCATCAGGAATGGTCCTAAACCTTGAAAAATCTAAGCTCTACTTCTTCAATATTCCAGTCGCCATCCAAAACCATATTTCCTGCCTCCTAGGTATACCCAAAAACTCCCTTCCATCCAACTATCTTGACATACCCCTCACATGTGCGCCTGCGCGCTCCATCTCCTGTGACAGTTTGCTTCTCTCCATTTCCAATAGACTCAACAACTAGACCTTCATACTTCTTAATATTGTGGCGAGGTTGGTACTCCTCAAGTCTATCCTTCAAGCCTTGCCAAACTACCTTTTCACGGATTTAGCAACACCTAAGTCTGTAATCTAGGACATCAGAAATATGTATCACAACTTCCTATGGAATGGGGACTAATCAAATAAAAAGTGGGATTTAGTAGGCTGGGATAAGCTTTGTAAGAACAAAGATCTGGGGAGACTAGGGCTCCAAGACCCAAGAAAACTTAATCAATTTATGGGAGCTAAACTATGGTGGCGATGGCTGAAGCAACCCACATAACTCTGGGCACAAATATGGAAAAAAACAATTGCACCGACCACCCAAGAAGAACAACTAATTATATTCAATGACCAAACATAAGGGTCCAACATTTGGAACATGACCTGCCTCAACAAGCAACTAGTCTAGAAGCATGCTTTTTGGGAAATCAGGAATGGGGAAAACACACTGTTCTAGCAGGATTCTTGGCAACAACAAATGCCTCTAGCTACTCTAGAAGAACTTAATCCCCTTTTTCAATCACTACAACCCAACAAATTTAGATGGGTTAAGGATATTTAGAGAACGTCTGATAGGAATCTTCCATGGCACAACTGGAAAAAAAAACACCAATAACTACACCTCCCAAAAGAAATGGACCTCCAAGCCTGGCGAGACTATGCAAACCAACAAAAAATATCCATCAGGGTGAGCCCGGACATTCTCAGATGGGGGCACTCCACAACTGGCAACGTTTCGGTTAAAGAAGCCTACTATTTGCAGGGGAACTATCAATATCAGGCTAAGGAGACCATATGGGGTAAGATTCGGAACTCAACACTCTATCCCAAAGTCTCCATCTTCCTCTAGCTCACAGTCCAAAACCGCATCCTCACCTAGGACAATATCAAAAAGCAAGGTTTCATAGGTCCCTCAATTTTCTCCCTCTGTAAGAAAAAATAGGAAATGATGGAAGACATTTTCAACCAATTCCACTACAATCATATAATTTGGGATCTAGGGACTCAAATAATGTGTTGTTCCAACTAAAATAGGACCATCATAAACGACACTATAGAAAATTGGGAATCAATCATTTTCCAGAACCCAATTCTATCTTGCAGCTGGCAACTCCTACCAGGCTTCACCCTCTGGAAAATTTGGATGGAAAGAAACAAAATAATCTTCCAATCAAAGGCCTCACCCCCCACCTCCACTTGGAACAAAATAATGAATCTAATCCAAGAAACAATCAAAAGCAAGAAATGGTCTATTGAGTACTTAAAGTGTAGTATGGAGGAATGGCATATACTCCAAAACTGGCACCTTAACCTAGATGACACACCTCCTTCCCCAACGTCCAACCATTCATATAGAAGCCTGACCACCTGGTCCCCCCAACCAATCAGATTCATCAAAATTAATTTCAATGGAGCTTCAAAAGGAAACCAGGGCCCAAGTGGCTTTGAGGCAATCCTCAGGAACTCAAATGGAGAAATCCTCCACCTCGTAGCAAGCTATCTGGGCTTCAAGATAGAAACATACCACCATTACAAAAAGATCATTGTGGAGGGGGATTCCCAGATCATAGTCCATCTTATAACCAAAATCCTTCATGGAGACACCCCTTGGAGATGTTACCTAGTTGGCGACTCTTAGGAATCCTAGAGGAATTTGGATCCCTCTTATGGCCTAGCCTCACCATCATCCCCTTTCATGTGAAAATGGACACAAAAAAGTAGCATATTTCCTGGAAAATGAAGGAGTGGATTCCATGACATATCTGATCCACTGGAATGCCCATACATCACCTTGATCTGAAATCTCATACTGATGCCAAGACCTAGCCATGATCGATTACCCAACCCCAGATGGGGTGCCACATATCACATGGTGGCCACCTAACATAGGCCCGAGACCAACCATACATATGGAAGGCTAGCTCCCATCCCCTCTCCATTAATAATGGGAGCTTTCCTTAACTTTCTATCAAAATACAAAGGATGGCTGCCCCACGTGAGTAGAGCGAAGAAAATTAAATTCAATGTATGGAAGGTGATAATGGGAGCATTCATGTCGCTCCTCCTCAATATCACCCAACATTGCACCAGCCTAAACCACTTCGCCCTCGACCTGCACTAGTCAAACAACTTAGTTCTCTGGTGCATCCATTGCAGAACCTTGTGCAAGATAGCCATTTGCATTACTTCCTCGATGCCACGNAAGGATGGCTGCCCCACGTGAGTAGAGCGAAGAAAATTAAATTCAATGTATGGAAGGTGATAATGGGAGCATTCATGTCGCTCCTCCTCAATATCACCCAACATTGCACCAGCCTAAACCACTTCGCCCTCGACCTGCACTAGGCAAACAACTTAGTTCTCTGGTGCATCCACTGCAGAACCTTTTGCAAGATAGCCATTTGCATTACTTCCTCGATGCCACGAGAGAGAGGTAGGATGCATCACGACCCTTCCTGGCATAGTTTTGCAGCGTGACAGAGGAGGCAGAAGCCGCTAGAGAGGGCACTCTCCATAGCTCGCATTCAACACTCTGAGAAAGAACGCAGAGGAAGGATGGTCAGCTCACCTCCAATGGATTACCTGGAGGAAGTAATATCAGAGGCTCCCATACAGATTCCTATGGAGTCCCTTCTATTCACTGTGCCAGAGAATTGGTGACCCCTAAGAAATTTCTTTGCGAAAGACTCTACATCAGCCATCGTGGCTCGCCAATGCACCAACACCATGGAGGAGGGGTAAGAGGAGGTTCACATCTGCATCATGGAGGAGGAATTCCTCCACCTTGCCTCTCAGGACACCCTACTCCAAGAATACTAAGAACTATCCAGTGCTTAGACAAAGGACGAAGACCCCGAGAAGGAGAAGGACGCACAAGGATGGTGTGCAGGGAAGGAGAACAGGGATGGAGCATAGGACGGAGGGTAGGCTACTACAAGAAAGGATGTGGAGGGGCCAAGTGGCATGATGGTGGAAGGTGGCAAGGTATTTGCGCCACCTCCTATCTCGATTGTACCTAAACCATGGCATGCCCCCCCACCCTTCTTCCACCCAGAACAATTGGAATTGGTGTTCGATCTATAGAGCGAGATGGAAGATCAAATATACCGTGGCACACTCATGCACCAACGCATCAATATGTTGTATGAAGAATTCTTCAATGCACCAGCTATGGAAAAAAGAGACAGAATTCAACTTTGAGAGCACAGTTACTCTGAAGAAATTATTTACTTCATATTGAGTCTTCATCCCTTTTTCCTTTAAGTCTGAACACAATGTTTAACCCCCAAGCTCTTCCCTTACTGATTGAGAACCTCATTGTTTCTCTCTTATGATCTTGCCTTTGGTGGAGGATTGAAGTGGTGGAGGCCCAGTTGGAAGGAAATTAGTTTCTCGGTTTCGAACCGTGCCGACACAAAAGTCTGTAAAATTTTCACTTCTGCTTATCACATATTAATAGAAATAGTCTTTTCCCATCCAATTGATACCTTGAAAATATTTGAATTATTATTACATGGGCGTATTTGTCATGTTTATTAATGGATTATGCTATTGAATGTGCTAACATTATATAATATCACCATATGCTTTCTTTGCTTGGTTGTTGAGGACTAGTTGCAGGTATATTTCTTTGGGTCAAGTGCTCAACGGTGGACTTCATCGAACATTTAGACGAGGTAGGACTTTTATCTTATCTTGCTAGCATATTTGTTTATATAGCATACTTGAGAAGAGATTTGATTTCCGTAGTCATTTCCCTCTGTTGTGGTTTACCCTAGCCATAGAGATATTTTCCTCATAACATAATTGGCAACCATACTGGGGATTGAATAGTCTTTCTTAGGGTTTGAAGTACTTTTCTCCTTAGATTGCTCATGTTCCTATTGTGTTTCTTGTTGTATCGTTTCTTGTTGTATCGTTTCTTGACAGCCTTTGTTCACCTTGGGTCTGAGTTTTCAACCTTTCTCCCTTGCCTGGCCTTTTTTTGAAACATATACACGCCTTTTTCCTTGACAGTCGCGTACATACGCAGGTTGCCCCTCTACAAGATGTGTATATACGCTCTATTTTCCTAAAAGGTCATGTACATCATTTTTCCTTGCTTGTTTTCTTGTTTTGGTGGTTGCTGGGTGGGATTTGATGTTTGTTGAGCCTTCTTAGGTCTCTGTAGTGCGTGTTAAGTGCTCGTGGGATGGCAGGAAACCTATCTTTGGTTGAATTTCTGGGCGGAGTCTTTCTCATCATCTTTTCATTTTTTATTGTCCTTGTAAATTGGGCTGAGTGTTTTGTTGCTTGGTATCCTTCTTGAGTTATCTATTTCTATACACAATAGATTTATATATCAAGGTTCTTTTCAGTCCATGCATTTTCATTTTTATCATATTGAAAATAAAAAAAAATAGGCATTTTGCATTGCTTGACATTTTGGTCTTTTGAGTCTTTTTCATTATCTTAGTGCATATAATGAAAGATTGAATTTTTACTTCAGAATTGCACAGTTGAATTTGAAAATTGCATTGGTTTTTAGATACATGTCATTCATTGAAAGTTAAGGTTAGGACTTTGCATTATTTTCATATTTACTTTTCTTGCAGAGTCATAACATCATGAGTTTCCCTAGCATACTTTCTTGAGTAATCACAACCACTAAAAATAACGCTATAATTTAAAATTGATTAGTCACGATTTTATTTTCTAGGGTGCACAAACTAGGTTAGGATTTAGTGACTTGGAATAGGATTTTGTGAGTAAACTTCTCCAAGGAAATTAAATCAACATATGTGTATGAGAAAGGGAGTGGAGAAATCCATTGTATAATTGGTAATATTAGAAGGCTCCGCTCACACTGGAGTCAATCATGAGGTCGCACGAGGTTGGTTGAAGGGATACCCCCCCGATACCTTCTTAGCATCAGAGATATTTCTGGGGATCTATTCATATCTAGTGATCTTATTAGTTCCCTTACCTCCGTGAGAGGCGGTGCTTTCAAGGTTTCGGGCTTTGCTACCCTACCCATATGGTGGACCTGACTTATGACTGCTCGCCTATGCATAGGTTATACAATAGTTTATTAGTTTCTTTACTTAGGTGCCACATAGGTTACTTGCATAGGTTATTCTGCAGGTACCCTGGGTCAGATAAGGGTTGGAAAACACACAACCTTTATGGAGGATTACCTCTCCGGGGGGATCTAATAGACTAGTTTTTAAGCCCACGAGGGCCCTTATAAGTGATTATGTTACCTCCAATATTTAGCAGGGATTTTCAGGCCCCTCTTGGGTGAGACACACCTTCTTTAGGGAGGGATGCCACTCTCAACCACTTTACCCTGTTTGTATGCATATTGGTCATTTGACTTTTGGTGTGCTCTTTGATTACTAGTTGGCCTTAAGAGTCTATACTGAGTGCTCATTATCATGGATAGTGGAGTCCCTTTGGCTCCCTCATTTACTGCTACCTACCCCATGATTCCTACTCATTTCATGTGGGTGAATCCTTCTTCTTTTCATAATGGTATGCAGAACTATGACACTCAGTCCACACCTTGGGTCTCTAGTCATTATCCTATTGATATGCCTTCACCCTTGCAATCCTCTCCCTGGTCCACTTATATGAATCCTAGCATTGGATATGGGGGCACCATGGCCCGGATGCCTATGTCTTCATTTTATATGAGTCATGTCCCTCAACTAGCTTTCATGAACAGAGGTTGGAACCTCCCCTCTTACGGATGTAGTCCTAGTTATTCTTTTTCAGGAGCCACTACTCAAATGGGTGCTTATTCTACTTACTACACTCCCTCTTTGTATCCTTCATCCGCCATGTTAGTTGCTTCTAACACTTTTCCCATGACGAGTCATCATGTATCCCCGGGCGTTGCATACGGGGTGAATCAGTTTTAAAGTTCGAGCTACCCTCTTCATGGAGCCCCTTCACAAGGGGGAAACTTATATCCTCACTTGAATAGTCCTTATCATACTTCATTATCATCGCATACTTCAATGATGATGCCCGTTCAAGCCTCTATGAATCAATTAAATAGAGGATACTACCTTTCCAGACAAGGACATGGGTTAAGCCAAGACCCTTCCTGTCTTGCAATTTTTCAGAGCCAATATTTCCTTGGACCTTGGTATCAAATGCCACAACTCGCCACTAGTCCAGTAACTACCAATAATACTGGAGCTCCATCACCAACCTCTATAAGTCATGTTGGAGATGAGTTGACAACCTCTGTGAGTCATGTTGACAACTCACACCCAGTCATTGCTATCCATGCTGGGGGTACCATTCTAGTCACCACGAGTCATATCGATGTCAAATATCCAACCTATGTACATAATGGAGGAGATGGATCTCTTGCCTCTGCTAGTCACGTTGAGAGCATGCCACTAGCCGTTGTGAACGATGCTGGGGGCATCGAGAAACCTATATGTCTTAGACGTAAACCTAAATTCCTTTGCAGAACTTGCGAAGGAGATCAACTTACTTGTTTATGTCTAGCTACTATTGGGATACTAGAAACGTGGGGCTCACCTAAGGGCCCTTCGGATTATGAGGTTTATGTGGTTTCCCCACACCCTATTTCTCGTTTGATTGACATGACAGTAAATTCGCTGCAATCATCTCCTAATCACACCCCCATCGAGGGTGGTGTGCCCCCTATCCCTGTTATCACACATTCTCTTCAACCAAGAATTGAAGAAGTGGTCATACTAGTGAAATATCTGGTCAATCCTACTCTCCTTGTGGAGAGTGATTCCTCCTTCAACCATGTCGTCAACATTCCTGATCCTTCACCTTCTAAACGAGAGAGAATTTTACTTTCCTCAAGTCCTCTCCCTCCGAGTTTTGAGGAGATCACCTTCGATTGGGACGGTCTTGTGGGGCATCCAATGCCCCTGTCTATGTCCTTTCCAGTAAGGGACATTATCCAATATATGAGTGAGACCATATCCTTAACTAGTTCTTTATCCTCCTCGAATTGAATATCTTTGGGTTTTCCCAATCTTATGTTGGCTATTCATAAGATACTGACATTTCGTAGAAGTTCTACATGAGAGCCTTGGCCTCCCCTATGACTTGCCACCTAGACTCTCCCAAACAATTCCAAGTTAAGATCTTTTCCGGCTCGTTCAAAAAGTGAAAATATTGGCGAGTGATTTTTCCCTTTCACACTTGTTAAATTGGACTTGAAAGGTGGTGATTCTTATTTAATCTCTTTTTTGACTCGTTATCAAAAAGTGAAAAAATTTCTGAGTGAACTTGTCTCTTTCACACTCGTAAAATGGAATTGAAAAGACGTCTATTTGGCATATGTTTATTCCTTTTTCACACCAAGTAGACTAAAATACATAAAAAAAAATACATTTTTTGGCGTTAAGTTGTGATTGCATCTCATGCCCTTGCTTGCAGTATTGAGCCTATAGCCGGTTTTCGATTTGCATTATAAACCGTTTGCCTCAACAGTTTTTACATCCTCAACCAAGCAGAGCCTTGTTTATATCCTTCACAATTTGACACCCTATACCTAGGAGGAAACATTCCCCCGAGTGTCCATCTCCCACATGCATCTCCTTGCATTGAGCATAGGTATGTTCCACTGCTGGAACTAGTTTTTCTTACTTGCGACACTAATTTCCTCCTCTGTATCATAGGATTCATTTGTCTATGAAAAAAAAAAAAAAGATGGATGGGAAGGGAGTATTATCTTATATTGGCAGTAGTCATGTCGCCTTTGAACAAAGAACAAATTTATTGAGTCCATTTGTCATCATAATTTTGGGATTAGCATGGAATTAGGAAGATGAGCTCATTATAGAGTCTTTTATACCAACTGGTTATTCTTCCAGTCCCTATAGAGAGTTTTATTGATGCCTCCTGCATCTAATGATTTCATCATTGAGTCTATGTTGTTAGAGTTTTCCATATGTCTCATGCTCTTGTTCAAAGGAAGTCTATCAACCCGTGTCGTCAAATCCTCAGAACTCTTGAGTTTGCATGTTGGCCATAACCTCAGTTTGTCTCAGCACCACATGATATTGTAGTCCTATCGTGCACCCTAACCCTACTTTCATCATTGGTAGGTAAACTTAAAACCAACAGTCGACATTTCATCATTGGTTGTTGACTCGGTGGTTTCCCTTGTGTTCGATGACAAGACATCTATTCGCACATTGGGAATCATGTAGTTTCTTGGATTCCATTAGCTTTATTGTTCATTTCCTCGCCTTTTTTAGCAATTTTCATCATTGGCTTCTATTCATAGGGTCTTTTTCATGTTTCTCTTGCACTTGACACACACGAAAGACACACAAAGTCATTGGTTCGTGAACATGTTCTTCATCCGATTTTCACCAAATCATGAAGATCATGCTTTGTACATCGTGTTGATTGATGAGAGATTCCTTAATGCTCTCCTTTCAACGGGTCTCCTTCAATAAACTTCAACTCATTTATTCTGGAAACATGACCTAGAGTCTTATGAGTACCTTGAGGCTTGGAGTCATTAGTGGCAGGCTATCTCACCACCGAGAGTTGGGAATACATCAATGTCTCCTGATCGATGGATTCTTCAGGTGTTCAACACCGACTCCTTTATTCACACTTGTAAGAATGTAATCGGTGCCTTGATACCTACTTTCATTATCGGTAGGTTGTCTCACATTTTTTAACGATATACATCAATGACCGTTAATCAAACGATGTCTCATTGTGCTCGACCTCAACTCCTTTATTCACATGATGTAGACTTGCACCCTTGGCGGATTGTGTAGAATACTTGAAGACATCAGTATGTGGATGCAACTTTCCTGAGTTATTGCTTCCTTTTCATTGGACCAATACCTATATGACTTCAGTGATCATGGGAGACTAAATTGTACTCCATTGTATACATATATCTTTAGATTAGTTTTGAGACTGGTTCTACTAGGCCTTGTTCGTGACTATGACAACTATTGGCATGTAACCACATTTGTTTTTTCCTATTAATGGCCACAAAAAATTGTTTGGTATATTTTCACATGGATCTATAGTGTAATTCTATTGGCAGCCATGTATGCAAAATCAGTGCAAAATGTAATGAGAAACTAGTTCGTCCAGTTGGTCCCCTACCACTCCACTTCTGGGTTGTTTGTAATGTATTTCTTCCATCGTGGATACTCCTATGGACTCACACATTAGGGAGCATATATGTTATAGCAATATTTTCCTCACCCTATGCAATCTTGCATAGATGGCCTTTTTCCATTTCTCCTTGCAGAATTATCATCCCTGTTTGTAAAATCCAGAGCTAAAAATAAAGATTTTTCCACATGTATGCATATTTCCTACTATACATCATGCGTATACACAGGTTACTCCATTGCAACCCGTGTACATCGAGATTTGTGCCATAAAATGAAAATTAATTTCAGGTTTTGTTGATGGGAAAATTTGACATGCCGTCAACTGGAAGAATAGATCTGGTTCGGGGTTGTCTAAATAAACTAAGCCATTTGGTGTAACCTATTCTAACAGGTTTAATGGATCCGTTAGCCAACTAAAGTCATAAAAATAATAAAATAAATGAAACTAACCTAAAATCTATGATTCTAACAAATGATATATTATTGACTAATGTTTATTAAAAAGAAATGTGAATATACACAATCTATATACAGGTTACAAGGTTTGCATGAAATCTTCCGAAAATGATTGTTTGATAAATTTTCTGAATCAAATATGAACACCACTTATTTTTTTATTTTTTTAAAGATATTAAACAAATAAATACTAAATGAATACGATTGAAATAGTGACACAAAAACAGTCAAAGTTAATTAATGTAATCATTTTTTCAATCATAAACAACTCTAAATAAAAAAAAATAATGCATCTACTAACCTCTAACTGATCAGTCAACTGAGTTTATCTTCCTGTGTTGTATGAGCTCCTGGCTATACTATTGTTAAGGGAAATATATAACAAAACAATACTAGCACTTCCAGAATACATTCAAAGAAGTATTTGATATTGGAGTAAATTAATAACAACAGAAATACATCTAATTAAAAAAATCTTCTAATCTTAAGATAATCAATATTTAAGAATAAGAGAAAACTCGGGTCTGAATATTGATTTTATACAACATTTAACATGAAGAATAAATTAAAAAATGATCAAATGATAGATCAATCACACATAAAAAATGGAATAAGAAATTATGGACAACATATAACATTTAACAGTATTAAAACACCATATGATGACAAACTAAAGCTAAAATCAACCATAATAACATTTTCATAATACAACAATAATGAAAGAAAGAAATGGAATAAGCATCACACAGGTCTAAAGCCAAATATGAATTGCTTTCCCATATTCTTTCTCAAAATCACATGCCCATATTGTCGTCCTGGAAGAATTTTTAGGATAATAGACTCTTAAAGATTGAAAAATTTAATACATAAATGATAACAATTAACCATGTATTGATAAAATAGACTAAAGTTGATTTAAACCAATGCATGGTAAATTATTCAAAGAATATGAAGATATTATAATGAAAATAAAACCATTTTACTCATAGGACAAAAGTCATTAAGCAACCTGAAATTCCATATTCTTCTTTGAAAATACTCGTCCATCCTCCCAAAGATTCCAACCATCCATTACTCCATTTGAAAATAAGAAATGTTTACAAAATAAATAATATACAAAAGAGAAAGGATTAAAATCCTTCTCTCAATTTCTTAGATCCTTCTAGCTCTGAACTTTCTCATATATTTATACAATGAGTGAATAGTCTGAGCGTCACAAATAATTTTCGTCACCTAAAATTTGCCTTTTAAAGAGACATTAATATCTCTTAAATTGTTCATTATTTTGGGAACATTTCGACGCAAAAGATAAATGGGTCCATTTGGGAAATGGGTTTTCAACTGTTTCTTCAAATGCCTCACGGTTTTGTTGCAATGAGTCCTGCAAAATCGTCTGTCTGATCTTGACGCCTTTCCAAATTTTATCTGTTGTTGCTCATAAAATTATTTGTAGCAATCCAATATTATTTTTGGATCAATCATATTGAACGTATTTGAATAATAAAATCAAGCCATGATCAGATCCATATCAAATATTTGATAATAGAAACCTGTGAAACAAAAAGAAACCTAAATTAATAACCTAAAAATTGTGAAATAACACAAAATCTAGAACAATAAAATAAAAAATGAATTTAAATTAACTATAAGTTCAAAACAAACATTGTTTATAATTTCCTTTCAAATAATATCTTAAAATTCTAGAAGCTTCAAGTTAATGGAGAAGATAAAAATATTAATTTTGTTTTTTTACAAAATCAAACAAATCATAGATAAATTTTTTTTTAATTATTATTTTTATTTTGAAATGAGATGCAAAATGAAAAAAAAAATTAATTAATTAATATCACCAAATGATTTTATGAAAATGAGAAATCAATCAAGATATTATTTGATGAAGTATTGAACCCATTATTCAAAATAGTCAAACTTGCTAATTAGCAAAAGAAATAACACATAATTATAATTTAAACGAAAGTAAACAATTGATAAAAGATAACGTTTTTGTTTAAATTGAGATTTCTATGCTCATTTCTAAATCTTGACATATACTCTTGTATTGAGTGTATCACACTATAGTGAATGTCTTAATTTTGTCTCAAAACAAGCCAAGGAATGGAACTATTTTAAAAGGTTGATTCTGTAGCTCATTATAATTATCAAGATTCTGATGGGGGCCCTTTAAATTTTGTAAAAAATTAGGGGGGAGTTGTTGGGGCCCAACAAATGGAGACTTACTGGGAGAAACAATTATCTCTGATCTGGTAAGATTTCATCTCAGGAAGAAAAGAATAAGACTAATAAAAGGATTTAAGCTCCCTAAAATAAATTCACTCTGAGATCATAAGGTATTAGGATAAGCTCAATGTTATAACCAGACAATAAAATTTTCTTTGCAGGGGATTATAAACTGAAATAATGTCTTAATCAAAGAGTCACGGTGTTTATAAAAGAAATTCAATACCGTTGATAAAGCCACGTTTGTTAGCAGGGGTCCATAGCCTCGATAGGGATGTCATTTAACCCACTCAAATGCTTTAATCCCATCCAATAGTTGTATCCACATGATATATACTTCCATAAAAGTTAATTTAAAAACATATACCTGCTACCTCTCAACCCGACATTGCTTCGTTGCCAACAAGCCTGTTCAGTACCCCAATGAAGTTGTCTTGGTATCATGTGTGCATTTACCCACTGCCAGCGAGCCTGTTCAGTACCCCGACGATTTTACACACACTTCCCACACATAAGTGCTTTCAACCCTCTTATGCCACTTTTAAATAGTAATACAATTATACATTTATTGATGACAAAGAGAGAGAGGTGATACCGGGGGTTAATTGCAATATAGGTGAATAGTTTATCAGGTTATTTATTTGCTTTCAAAACTGGAAGTTTTATCATGGTTTAGAGATTTTAAATTTCCTTTAAGAAATCATCTAAAGAATGGGGAAGCACTTAAAAGTGATTCCTTAAGAATATGGACGGCGTAAAAAGTTTAAAGATCATCGTAATTATCAAATATTTAAACCATATCTCTGGTGTAATACTCTAGCAAAGACAATTTGAGGACAAAATGAAAGTGACAATTGACTTAAAAATCAATTGTCTGAGCTATATCTTAATATTAGGACCTCTTTGAAATATTTCAATTTGCTTGAAAAACACAAGTCTTAAAATAAATGTTTCCTTTGACAATAACTTTTTGATTAGAAATATATTGATTCAAAAATAAAGATAAGAAGAAAACTCATTAAAAGCAATCAAAGAAAACAAGAAACACACAACAAACCAAATAAAATTTTATTAATGGGATTCAAAATTAGAAGTACACAAAATCAAAATAATAAAAGAAAACATTTCAGGAAACGATTTTGGCCAAAGATAAACTTAAGCTTTTGGATCCACTAGCATCTTACTGTAAAATAAATGAAGAACTAAATCATATAAAATATCATGTGTGAGCACGTTCTTTTCTTAAGATAGTGATGCATGAGATGCTACTTTGACCAAACATTATTATTAAAAATAAAAGAGACTAAAACAAAATAGAAAAATCCTTATTAAAATGAGTGCAGTCCTACTCGTGGCACCTTGGGTCAGGGTTGAATTGATAGTTCAAATTTACTTATCCCTTTACTTTCCATTTAAAATTTTCATGACGATACTGTGTTTTTGAAAAGAAATGTTCAACGAAAATCAGAGAGAAAAAAATTTAAAGTGGACTTCCTTGACAACATTCATATTATGGTTCTCTTGGTGTACCCACTTGTGTTCATAAATTCAGTATTACACAAAGAAATATTAAGAAATACAACTAAAGGAAACCTACTCCTAAACCTACTCTAAACTACTAAATAGATCAAAATGCTAAGTAAAATCGTATTTCCAATGTAGCCACAAGAGCATCTTCAATCCTGCAAGGCATAGAAAGTAAAAAATTAGAATAAAAGAATGTAGTATTTTCATATACAAAAGAAATATGTCATGCTTACCTCCTATAAATTCTTTTAAAAACAAAACAAGCACGACCTTACCATTTTTTGAAACTTCTTGATGTATGAATCCTCCAACCATTCTGCAATCTGGTCGTGATATGAGTCATAATGGCATGTGAGAGTGTAAGTAAGTTTGGAAAACTTGTCAATATTATGGGGACCTGACATAACCATCAACCAAGGCCGAAGTGCCCCATCCTCCTGACAATTCTCCAAGTGTTCATGAATTTCTTCACATGGAGGATCTAAAACAATCATGTAATGCTTACTTCCTAGATATTTAGGTAGAAA
Source organism: Picea sitchensis (assembly GCA_010110895.2). Taxonomy (NCBI): domain Eukaryota; kingdom Viridiplantae; phylum Streptophyta; class Pinopsida; order Pinales; family Pinaceae; genus Picea; species Picea sitchensis. Next base: position 40,250 of record SNQJ01S0031568.1, on the reverse strand, counting down.
CAAAGCAAACATAACTTTATCTTTATTATGAAGATTTTTTAGATACGAATCTTTAAGCCATTCTAAGATCCTATCATAAAAATTAGGAGGAAAACTATGACTTTGATGAAATGGATATATCAATGGGGAACACATCATAAGAGGATTCATGAGATTATTTAGATTATTGGTTTGAACGCTTCCTTTGATGATATTGATCATTTCAAAATGTGAAGCATAAACATTAAAATTCGAACTAATCAAAGAACGAATATGCAATGTAGAATATTTGATTTCCATAAGAATAAGTGCATTGTCTTTTTAAACAATAAATCGTGTAAAATCATCTTGAAACATGTCCTTTTTCCATGCAAATGATGAAATTTAAAGAGCATCAAATACAACTTCATAAACGTTATGTTTGGAATTAATTTCACCAAATTTTGGCATATTGAAAAGATTTGATTGTGATGGCAAATAGTAAGATATTGTGGGTAAAGTATCAAGTCCACCAGAATCTAAGAAGATATCGGGATATAAAGAGTAAAAGGAATCATAAATGAGCACATGAAAAGAATATCTTGAGCTATGATATTTAACAATGGTATTCTCACGACATTCCTCTTTACTTTCCTTAAAACTTTCACTCTGTTTTGGTGATAAATTCTTCAACATAATATGATCATCTGAATTTGTCTCTTGTATGATAGATAATTCAAAACTTTCACGACAAACATCTGATATTTCTTGTGGATAAAGTATGATTTGTAGATGAGGGTTTAAGGTTTCTTCTTCCAATTGCAGATCTACGTCTCTAATCAGTTTCATTGGAATGTTAGAATGCTTAATATCATTTTCGTCACCTAAGTGTTCTTCAATAACTGAATTTAAGTACTGATTAGAGAAAGAGTTAGAAGAATATGGACATTCACCTTGACCCAACATCAAATCTTTTTCCATGATGGTCGAGGACTGATTATACAATGATTTAGAGGAAAAACCAATTTGATTGTCAGTAAGAACAATTTCAATAGATTCTACCTCCCTTGCTTGTTCAAAATTTTTGGATGGATTCCTTTCATCCTCTGAACAAAATTCTTCTCGCAATTGAGTGGTAGGATTTGCAACTGATTCATCATTCTCTATTGAATGTGACTGGATGAAAGGGATGCAAGCATCATAGAGGAGATTTAGTACAAATGACATGTCATCAAGATTAAATTTACAGAGAACATGATGGATTCTTGTTGAAAAGTCTTCTGGAGATGAATTTCTATTGATTAACAAAGTCTGAAATTCTTCACATAATTGATTATAATCATAGTTTTCAAAAGCATCTAAAAATTCATCTACAATTTGAAACCAATCAATAATGTAATATGCGGGAAAAGACTCAAACCAATGTTTAATCTGACCCCTAAAAGTAAAATCAAACAATCTTCATAAAACCTTTAAATCATAAATATCATGCTTGATGCATTTACACCAAAACTTGTTAATATGGTCTTTTGCAGATACATCCCTCCCACCATCAAAGGTGAGTTTGGAAAAGCGAGAGACTGTCTCATTGGGAATATCAGGTAATGAGAAGTGGAGCCATGGGGAATCAAATACATTCAAAACAGACACCTGCAAGGCCAACTTGTCCGTCTGGAATGCCTTCTAGTGCATTTCAAGATGACACAAAAGAAGGATTTATAAATCTGGAATTATGAAAAGATAAGGGGTGAAACATTTAATCATTAAATTTACTCAACCCTCCTTCTAGCGCCATTTGTTGATAGGCAAATTTGACATGCCACCAACTGGAGGAATAGATCTAGTCTGGGGTTGTCTAAATAACCCAAGCCGTTTGGTGTAACCTATTCTGACTGGTTTAATGGCTCCGTTAGCCAACTAAAGTCCTAAAAATAATAAAATAAATGAAACTAACCTAAAATCTATGATTCTAACAAATGATATATTACTGACTAATGTTTATTAAAAAGAAATGTGAATATAAACAATCTATGTATAGGTTACAAGGTTTGCATGAAAACTTGCGAAAATGATTGTTTGATAAAGTTTCTGAATCAAATATGAACAACACTTTTTTTTTTTTAAAGATATTAAAAAAATAAATACTAAATGAATACGATTGAAACAGTGCCACAAAAACAGTCAAAGATAATTAATGTAATCATTGTTTCATTCATAAACAACTCTAACTAAAAGAAAAGAATGCATCTACTAACCTCTAACTTATCAGTCAATTGAGTTTATCTTCTTGTGTTGTATGAGCTCATGTCTGTACTGTTGTTAAGGGAAACCTATAACAAAACAATACTAACCCTTCCAGAATACATTCAAAGAGGTATTTGATATTTGAGTAAATTAATAACAACATAAAGACATCTAGTTAAAAAATCTTGTGATCTTAAGATGATCAATATTTAAGAATGAGAGAAAACTCAGGTCTAAATATTGATTTTATCCAACATTTAACATTAAGACTAAATTCAAAAATGATCAAATGATAGATCAATCACACATAAAAAATGGAATAAGAAATTATGGACAACATATAACATTTAACAGTATGAAAACACCATATGATGACAAGCTAAAGCTAAAATCAACCATAATGAAATTTTCATAATACAACAATAATGAAAGAACGAAATGGAATAAGCATCACATAGGTCTAAAGACAAATATGAATTTCTTTCCCATATTCTTTCTCAAAATCACATGCCCATATTGTAGTCCTGGAAGAATTTTTAAGATAATAGACTCTTAAAGATTGAAAAAATTAATACATAAATGATAAGAATTAACCATGTATTGATAAACTAGACTAAAGCTAATTTAAATCAATGCATAATAAATTATTCAAATAACATTAAGATATTGTAATGAAAATAAAACCATTTTACTCACAGGACAAAAGTCATTAAGCAACCTGGAATTCCATATTCTTTTTTCAAAATACTTGTCCATCCTCCCAAATATTTCAACCATCCGTTACTCCATTTGAAAAGAAGAAAAGTTTACAAAATAAATAATATACAAAAGAGAAAGGATTAAAATCCTCCTCTCAATTTCTTGGATCCTCCTGGCTCTGAACTTTCTCATATATTTATACAATGAGTGAACAGTCTGGGCATCACTAATAATTTTCCCCGCCTGAAATTTGTCTCATAAAAATACATCAATATCTATCAAATCGTGCATTTGTTTGGGAAAATTCCTTAGAGGAAGGTAAATGGGTCCATTTGGGAAATGATTTTTCAACCGTTTCTTCAAATGCCTCACGGTTTGGTTGCAATCAGTCCTGCAAAATCGCTCGTCTGATCTTGACGCCTTTCCAAATTTTATCTGTTGTTGCTCATAAAATTATTTGTAGCAATACAATATTGTTTTTGGATCAATCATCTTGAACGTATTTTGATAATAAAATCAAGCCATGATTAGATCCATATCAAATATTTGATAATAGAAACATGTGAAACAAAAAGAAACTTGAATTAATAACCTAAAAATTGTGAAATAAAACCAAATCGAACATTAAAATAAAAAATGAATTTAAACTAACTATGAGTTCTAAACAAACATTGTTTATAATTTCCTTTCAAATAATATCTTAAAATTCTAGAAGCTTCAAGTTAATGGAGAAGATAAAAATATTAATTTTGGTTTTTTACAAAATCAAACAAATCATAGATAATTTTGTTTTTTTTAATTATTATTTTTATTTTGAAATGAGATGCAAAATAAAAAAAAGAATTTAATTAATTAATACCACCAAATGATTTTATGAAAATGAGAAATCAATCAAGATATTATTTGATGAAGTATTGAACCCATTATTCAAAATAGTCAAACTTGCTAATGAGCAAAAAAAAGAACACAAAATCATAATTTAAATGAAAGCAAACAATTGATAAAAATTAACGTGTTTGTTTAAATTGAGATTTCTATGCTCGTTTCTAAATTTTGACATATACTCTTGTAATGAATGTATCACACTATAGCGAATGTCTTAAGTTTGTTTCAAATCAAGACAATGTATGGAACTATTTTAAAAGGTTGATTCTGTAGCTCATTATAATTATCAAGATTCTAATGGGGGTCCTTTAAATTTTGTAAAAATTTAGGGGGAGTTGTTGGGGCCCAACAGATTTCCATGTCACTACATGAGAACTATGATCCTTGGCCTTCCATATACTAGAAAAGTTTGAACTCAACCCTTCGGTTCCATTTTTAAGGCTATAAATGGGCCTATTCCGAGCTATGGAAAGAAGAGAAAGAGTTCAACTTTGAGAGAAAAGTTACTTTGGATAAATTATTTACTTATATTGAGTCTGCATCCCTTTGTCCTTTAAGTATGAACATGGTGTTCATCCCCCAAGCTATTCCTTTATTGATTGAGAACCTCATTGTTTCTCTATTATGAGCTTGCCTTTGGTGGAGGATTGAAGTGGTGGAGGCCCAGCTGGAAGGAACTTAGTTTCTCGGTTCTGAACCAAGTCGACATAGAAGTCTGTAACATTTTCACTTCTGCTGATCACATATTAATAGAAATACTCTTTTCCCATCCAATTGATATCTTACAAATATTTGAATTATTATTCCATGGGTGTATTTGTCATGTTTATTAATGAATTATGCTATTAATTGTACTAACATTATATAATGTCACCATATGATTTATTTGCTTGGTTGTTGATGATGCACACTCCCTCCACAACCTGCAGGTCGGAAGGTCCACGCCAATGCAGGATCTTTCTCCCTTCGTTGGCCCGAAGAGCTTTCAGAATGGCTCTTCTATTTCCCTTTCGGGAAATCTGCACCCACAGAAAATTCAAGAATTTCCCCCTTGTACTTCAGGAGATCGGACTTCACACTTTCGCGAATCCGTAGGTCAAGTGCCTGTCCCTCAAATCTCCAAAACCTGAAAACAGTTAACGCTGACCCTTCCTTCCCTATTTCGGATTTATCCTTATCGAGATTTCGGTGGTCGTGATGTCGAACAACTCGTCTCCTCGACTTCCAAATCCTGATTTTCCGAAACTCCGATACACTCGCGAGTTTTGAATTTTCAACGCCCCTTTACTCCATCGGGACTTCGGACTTCGCAATATCGTGAATCCTAATGCAATGTATTCGAAACTTCACTCCACGAAACCCCGAAATGGTCAATGGAGTTTGTCTCTGTGTCAATGGTGTGCCACCTATCCTCTCTTCATTGACTCCTCTGTGTCCCACACCATCCCTTTAGCCTTTTTGAGACTTGGCGTTTTGTGATTTCACGATTCCCGTTGCAAATTTTACGGGACTTCAACCTACGAAACCCCGATATAGAAATGCACGTGTAAATCCAACGGCCCTTGTGGCTGGGATCCATGGTCCTACTCCTCCTGAGCTTAGAACCTTTTAGGAATACTCGCGGTAACCCCCTTGCTCTTTCGTGAGATCTGACGACTCATGGGACTTCGCGAATTCTCTTCAGAGAATTCCAACTGTCCGTTCTACCTTCAACCTATCAAGGTACTTGGCCTCTGGCTTTCCTTCGACTCCTTTGAAGGTCCAAAATCCTTCTGAGCTTTCTTATGACTCTGTGTCTTTTAGGAAAACCCTTGCATGCACTCCTTGTGGCAGACTTTCAAGCACTTTCAAGTGTTGAACTTCTTTGACTCTGTGCACACCTGCAACAACAGTCTCTCAATACTCCACTCAGGTCCACAACCCTGAGACTTCACTCGGCCTGTGCACTCCTTGCACGGCTTCTGCCCCCAACTGCACTTCTGTGGAAATGAGAACAAAAGATTTCTCTTCTGAGATTTCAGAGACAAACCTCTGAACACCTTGTCGACGCACTCCTTGTGGACAATTCAACTGCACTCCTTGCAGGAACTCTTGCTTAGATAGAGAAACAATTGAATCTCATTCATTTTCCCTTTCCTCTCAGATTTCAAACATTCAACAAGAAATCATTCATACATAGCATAAAAGCAATTGCATGACAGAAAGAGTAAAACATTCATGAGCATAACATTTAAAGATGCATACACAGAGAATATATGGACACCATGAGTCTGAATCACAACCTTCTTTTATTAATTCAGAACTTCTGTACATGGAGTCTGCTACACAACTCTCTGCTTCTCTTCTATGCTCTCCCCAATAATATTCATGCTCTCTAATGTTACAATATACAAGGAGGGTGTCTATATCTTGTTTCCCTCTTGCGCTCTAAAACTGTCTAATCTACACATTCAATTCTATCTACCTTCATTTACTACTATAAATGCCTCCTACCTAGTACTAAGGACGAGAGAAAATCACTAAAGGTCCATTTACATTATACAAGTGTGCCTCCACTTGATGTTTCATTAATGGTTCAAGATATTTCAAAATTTGTGTTGGGTACTTTTACAACTATCCGTTGTCTCCACGTTGGCTCGCTTGAGATGCTCCTGCATCATACTCCCTGGCTTGAAAATTTTCATGGGCTCCTGTACATGAGCTCACGCACGGTCTATCCATGCTTCTGGATCTTCGCTTCATTCTCCCATCTAGCATCTTCAACTGGATGGCCCTTCCACTTGACCAAATATTCAAAGTATTTCTTTCGCCTGGTCTTTTTACTGACCCTCTTGTCTAGTATGTGCTCCATCTATGGATTATCTGCAACTGGCATCTTCTTTGTCCACTGGATCAATGGCTGCTCATCTCCTATCCCTGCTTCCTCAGCCTTATATGGTTACAAATCCGAGATATTGAATATCAGAGAAATTTCGATCCCATCGGGTAATTCAATCTCATAAGCATTCGCCCCAAATTTCTTTAAGACCTTACATGGTCCGATTTTATTCATTTTCATCTTATTATGTGTTCCTCTCGGGAACCTTTCCTTCCTCAAATGTGCTAGAACCAAATCAACAACCTCAAATTGAAGTTGTCTCCTGTGCTGATCTTCTCTACGCTTATATTCCTGACTTGAATTCTGCAATCGCTCCTTCACCTGGCTGTGAAGTTCCTTCATCGCCTCTGTGAAATCTTCTACACTAGCGCTCCTAATCGTAGTCTGTTCCGAATCTCTCAATTCATAAATTCCCCTCGGCTGCATGCCATAGACAATATGAAATGGAATCTTCCCCGTGATTCTATTAACCGAGTCGTTATAAGCAAATTCCGCCTGTGGTAATATGTTGTCCCACTGGCTATGGTGTTTTGTCACCAGGCTTCTCAGCAAGTCTCCCAGACTTCTGTTTACCACTTCTGTATGTCCATCCGTCTGAGGATGGTAAGCCAAACTAAATGACAAACTAGTTACCAGCTTCTTCCATAAGGTCCTCCAAAAGTGTCCTATAAACTTGGTGTCTCGATCTGAAACTATACTCCTTGGTAAACCATGAAGTCGAATGACTTCTTTGAAAAATAGATTCGCAATGTGAGTTGCGTCACTGGTTTTCTAACATGGAATGAAGTGTGCCATCTTGGAAAATCTATCCACCACCAAAAAGATTGAGTCAAAACCTCTTTGTGTTCTTGGCAACCCCAATACAAAATCCATGCTGATTGCATCCCATGGCCTCTCAGATATGGGCAATGGTTGATAAAACCCCGCATTCTGCTTCCTTCCCTTCGAATGCTAGCAAATTCTACATCTTTCCATGAATCTCTTGACGTCTTCTCGCATTCCCATGCAAAAATATGACTCATTCAGCTTTGCGAACGTTTTGTCGTGACCAAAGTGCCCTGCCAATCCTCCACTATGTTTCTCCTTCAACAAATTCTCCCTCATGGAGCATTTCGGAATACACAGTTGATTACCTTTAAACAATAATCCTTCCTGGATCATGTATTCTACCCATTGGCTTCTGTCTCTGAGAATTGGATTCTCAACTGCTTCATATGCCTCCTTAAAATCCTGATCATCGACGTACATGTTCCTGAGATCATCAAAACCCAACGTTTTGACTTTGAACTCCTGCAATAGAAAACACTTCCTGCTCAAAGCATCAACAACTTTGTTAGCAGTACCATAAATATGTTTAATCACAAAAGTAAAATTTTGCATGTACTCAACCCATTTAAGATGTCTCTGATTCAACTTTTCCTGTTGAGTCACAAACTGTAGTGCATTATTTTCACTGCATAAGATAAACTCCTTCGGGATCAAATAATGTCTCCATTTTTTCAATGCTTGTATGATAGCATAAAATTCCTTATCATAAGTTGAGTATTTCACTTTCACTTCATTCAGCTTCTCGCTGAAGTATGCTATCGGCCTATCTTCCTGACTCAAGACTGCCCCTATTGCAAATCCACTTGCATCACATTTCACTTGGAATGTCCTTTGGAAATCCGGCAACACCAGAATTGGTTGTTCCGTAATCTTCCTCTTCAACAGATTAAAACTCTTCTCAGCCTCTTTTGTCCAGTGAAAAGACTTATGTCTCTTCTTTACTATGTCCATTATCGGTGCACTAATTCCATTGAATTCCTAATGAATTTTCGGTAAAAACTAGCCAATCCGTGAAAACTTCTCACCTCAAAGATATTCTTCGGCGATGGCCAATTTTTGATTACCTCCACCTTATCTGGATCCATCCTCAACTCATTTGAAGAAATAACAAATCCCAAGTAGATGAGCTCTGTCTTCATAAATGAGGATTTCTTCATATTTATCAACAACTTCTCCTGCTGTAACCTCTACATCACTATATCCAAATGCTTCAGATGCTCTGCCACTATTTTACTGAAAACCTGTATGTCATCTAAATACACAATGACAAATTTTCTGATGAACTCCCTCAAGACTTCATTCATCAACCTGATGAAGGTACTCGGTGCATTTGTTAAGCCAAATAGCATAACAAGTCATTCATATAACCCTTCGTTGGTTTTGAATGTTGTCTTCCACTCATCACCTTCTCTCATGCGGATTTGATGATAACTACTTTTCAAATCAATCTTTGAAAAATACTTTGCTCCACTCAAGCAATCCATCATATCATCCATCCTTGGCAATGGAAATCTGTACTTGATGGTTATCTTGTTGATTTCCCTCGAGTCAGTACACATCCTCCAGCCTCCATATTTCTTCAGACTAAGTACCGTTGGAACAACACACGGACTCAAGCTTTCCCTGACCAAACCTTTGTCCAAAAAATCCTGGACTTGCCTCTTAACCTGGCGCAAACGTGGGTGATTTCTACACCTCCAGCTCGTCTGCTCTCAGGATCGTTTAAATTCCCTTTCTACTGAGACGAATCAGCTCTTTTGATTCCTCTCAGGAATCACTGTTCAAATACCCGATCCACAGTTCCTTCTCATTCACCTTCACGGCCTCTGCAACTAACCGTGGTTATCACCGAGTCACTATCGGGGTTCGTGGTTTCGCGGTTCACGCGGTCGAGAGTCACTGCACTCTCGAATCCCCGATTTGCGACTAGCACTTTCCCTGTCTGCGCTGGCCTCCGGGCTCATCTTGTGGTCCATGTGACCATCCCAATAAGACCTCAACCTTATGTTTATCTATCGGGGTTTCAAACCTGAATTTCCCGATGAGTCCTTTTTCCTTAGCCCCTCCTGGCTAGATAGCCTGCGGCTGGGCTCCTTCCCTCGTGTGACTGTCAATCCGCGGAATTTATCCTTCCCTCCTTTAGCCGGGACCCGGGTTCGTTTAATCGCGAAGAACTCTCCCTCCACCGGAATCTCCAGATCCCGATCTCCAAGTACCACGGCATTGGCCATTGTAAGGCTTGACCTCCACGCCACATCTTATACTCAAAAGCGCCGTACCCTCTTGTGGCGGTTGGAAAATCGGCGACATGGAGTTGCGGCTTCATTAAGCGATTTCGCGTGCTTTCCGGAAATCTAAAATGTCGATCCACGACTGCCGGATTCTTGGACCGCCGCGTCCCTCGGATCCCGAGGCGTCCCAATCGTCGAGTGGGACTTAGGTGTCCTGGATTCCCTCGACCTGAAATCAGATTCTTGAATCTTGGAGATATCCCTATCGCCGATGGATTCCGCCTATCCGCCGACGGGCGGTCCGGATTATGTAAGCTGGTCGAGGACACGCAGTCGATGCCAGTTGCCTCGGATCTTGGAAGGGCGGCGGTGACACATGTCCCTCCTGGGATGGGCGGCTGAGATTTACTCTCGGGATTTGAGACTTTCAAAGTCCCGTTTCCCTTGCTCTCAAGAACTCCAATTTCCGGTATTTGAAATCTGGTATCCCTCATCACGACTTTCACGGATCTGGCGGTTCAGCCGGGGAGATGCGATGCGAGATCGATGGCCGAATCGCGCTTCTCCTCATGCGCTCCTCAGCCCTCAATTTTAACCGTTTTGACGCTCCTCCGATCTAACGTTGGGATTTTCAATGTCGAAGAGAGATCAGAGCTGATGAGTGATTCTCTCTCATCGCTTCTTCCACGGTTCCTGGGCCAGTAGAATCTCGCTGATCGGATCAATTATCTACCGATCTAGCAATTTACTCCCTTACGGGCTTCACACTTGCGGTATAAGGGCCTTCTTCCTCTGAGAGCTTTGCTTTCTCCCTGTCGAACCCTCGAAGGATTTGTTGACTCCTGTGTCTGTAAGTCGCCGATGCGCAAAGCGTTATAAATCTGAGATTCTCTGAATCTTTCCGGACCCTTGGGGCTCTCTTTTCTTCTCCTCCCAACGATGGAGAATGTTAGGATGCCTTCGGCGGTCTCACAACTCCGACAACCTATTAGCGAGTACTCTGAGTGATGAGTAACCTAGTAAAGCTCCCCTCCGATTGGATGCTTCAGCACCAGATAATAGACCTCCGCGGAGTTCTTTCCTCTGTGCCATTTTGCACACTTACTCAACCCTCGCGAGGAGTCTCTTCTCCCCGGAACATTCGGTAGTTAAGGTTTCCTATCACCTTTGCATCGCTCAATGCCCTCACGGCGAATATCGAGAATCCTTAGTGATTACATTCCATTAAGAAATCACAGCAGAGTTCTTTTCTCTGTACACTCCTGTACATACTCTCGATACCTTCTTGGTAGAGCTCCCACAGAAATCCTAGTAAAGGTTCTGTCCACAACAGTCTCTCAGCTACACTGCCTTGACTATTAAGGTGTTCAAGCTGACCCAAAGTCCACTCCTTACGTGAATTGATGATTCGAGTTGTGCTCGACGTCTTTGTCCCGACTCCCTCCAGTTGAGAAAGCGCATCCCAGTGCAGCATTTAGGAGATCTGACACTCTGTCCGCCCTCATGAAATTATCAAAGACCTCTGGAAACACGAAATCAGCCTGATTTTTGCCAAATACATAATAACAGCCATACGCACCATATATTGAACATACAGCAGACATGCATATAATGGCCAGTTAATTTTGAGGGCTTCTTTATTATTAAATGTGGCAAATGCGTATATTTTACAAGATGTTCGAGATCTCTCAATTACGTACATGCTATCTACGTAGCCTTCTTCCCCTCCTCAAATGAAATGTCCCTATCTCTTTTAGGGCTCTTCGTGCGCTTCCCTCCAGATCTACCTACCCTAGTCAATTACAATGAATGGGGTTGTCTAGTCAGAATGGGATCTAGATCTCAGCTAATCTACAATAAAGGTCGATCCTATCTAATGCTTGCTCAAAGGCGCTGGCACTACGAGCTCAATAGCATAAGCACATTAAATTACATTTAATACAAATTCAAAAATGAAATTTTAGCCTCCTTTTACCCGACATGAATGGAGTGTCGCGGCGGTAGTTGAATGGTTGGCATGGAAGTCCCGCATCATACTCCATAGCTGCAAAATCATGAGCTCTATCTCATGCGCTTCCCAGCCAGCTTGTTTAGGTCCTGGGTCCCGGACAAGTCTTTGGAGCTTCCCCACCTCCATTCTGCTGCTTCTTTGTTGCTTCACAGCTGCTTATTTCTTGCCCATTGCTCATACGCCGGTACTTCCCTCACTAGTAATTATCTGTTGACTTTGACATCAGCTCCATGATCTCCATGATCACCTCATCAATTTGTTCGATTGGGTACGGTTTAGTTTTCGCGGTCTCCCGGTACAAAAATTTTTAGCCATTGGAGGTCGTCACGATCTCCCCGCGCCTTCATCGTCTCCAACCTCACGATTTGGATGTGCATACCACGCTTTCACCTGTATACGGGAAGCTGTCAACCGATGACGGTTATGTTGTACTGTGTCTCCTTCTTACGCCGCGCAGCCCCCATGTTTGTGAACAGCTGCATGGGCATCTTTTAGATACATTCTCGAATGCTCCTCTTCCTTTTCGACTGCTTCGTAGGCTTCGATTCTTTTGTGGCTCTCTGACTTCTGGTTTGAATTCAGCGAGATTGCTCACCTAGAAATGCTCATTCTCTTCACCTTCTACAGCAAACTCCCCTGTTGCAGTCCTTTCGGTAATGGGCTCGTAATGAGCCATTTCTTAGAATGTCTCATCTTCTTCTTTTTCTTTTTACCTTTAGCCTCAATTACTCTGACTCTTCGACCTGGCTGAAATCATTGAGTTGTCCCTCAGAACACTCATTCTTCTCTTCATTGGCAGGCGGGTCTCGGATACCTGCTCCAATTCTTCTTCTTATTTGACAGTCATAGCTGGTTGTATTTCCCCTGTTGCTGCATATGCAACACAAAATTCTACCTCCTCCTAGGAAAATGGCAGGAATATTCCAATTCCCCCAATCATCAAGATATCATCTTGATGTTCTTTCATCTCTCTCAACTGCATCTGCTGATCCATATTTACCTTTGAACTCTCTTGCTTTTCCAGCTCACGGGGCAGTCCCAGCTCTCATTTCCGGTTATTTGAGACCACGGATGGTCTTATGCGCTCATCCCTTCCTGCACGGCTTATTATGGGATGCTGCTGGCGGTTATGAGATGGCCGTTATCTTCATGAAGCCTGCTGAATTAGGCTCTCCATTGGGTGGGGCTCTCGGGGCGGTATCAATTTTTCATCCTCGCCCCTCCGGGGCAGCTTGAATGCCTTGCCCTCGACTGATCTATGAGATCCCTCAGCGGTCTCTCATCATTGCCCAAATGGAAAATTGAAATTCGGTGTTCTCCTTGGCCGGTCGGTAAGATCCTCGACTGATCTCAACTCATTTCCCTCATGGAAAACTAGAATTTCTATTCTTCCCTCACAGCGATTGAGATCATCGAGGATGATCCCATTTCGGTCCTCCATCGTCCCAATTCGTCGCAATCATCATTATCATCAAGACCTTTTCCAGTCCCGGGTTCACATACCTCAACCAATCCTTCATTCTGCCGCATCAGTGATTCAAGCCTCTCTACCTCCGCCCATTATTACGTTAGGCTCTCCATCATCACAATGCGAAGCTTTTACGCCTTGCTTTTCTTCTTCCCAATAGCCATCCTTCTACCTCATCGCCTCATGGAAGATGCGATTGCGGTCACTCCTCATCCGAGTTCAACTTGACTTCATCTTTGCGGTCCATGATTTGTTTATGGGCCTAGCGCCTACACGCCAAACCAAGTCCTCGGCGAGTCTCGAATTAACAAATGTTACGCCCACTTCCTCCTACGTTACGCCAATATATGAAAGATTTCCCATTTCATTACGCAGAAGTAAGCCCAGATTTGATTTCTACACCTCCATTTCGTGCGCTCCGGGATCGTTTAAATTCCCTTTAAAGCAGGCGAATCGACTCTTTTGGTTACCTCGAATCCTTGTTCAAATACCACCGATCCGGGTCCTTCTCCTCATTCACTTTTGCCGCGACCTGCGCGGCTAACGTGGTTATCCTTAGAGTCACTATACTCGGGTTGAGGGTTTTCGCGGTTCCACTTGTGATTCGAGAGTCGCGCACTCTCGAATCCCGATTAGCGGGTACTTGCGCAATGCGCTGGCCTCCGGGCTCATCTTGTGGTCCATGTGACCATCCCAATAAGACCTCAACCTTATGTTTATCTATAGGGGTTTCAAACCTGAATTTCCCGATGAGTCCTTTTCATAGCCCCTCCTGGCTGGGCTCCTTCCTCGTGTGACCTGTCAATCCACGGGACTGTATCCTTCCCTCCTTTATCGGGACTTGCAGTTGAATTTTAATGAAGAGCTCCCTCTGGAATTTCGATCCAGATCTCCGTGCCACACGGCATTGACCCATTTGCTGGAAGCGACTCACGCCACGTAGCGCTTTCGGCTTATGGCTGCGGTTGGAAAATCGGCGTATCCGGAGGTTGACTTCCGTTCTAGCGATTTCCTTGTGCCGAAATCCCGTCTTCGATCCCGACTCACCGGGATCGCGGACCTGTCCCCTCCAGTCGAAGCGATCCAGATCTTCGTCGGGGGTGGGACTTCGATGTCCTGGTTTACCGACCTCGAGAACTCCGATTCTTAGAATGCCGATATCCCGATCCTTCAATGGATTCCTACCACATGTCCATCGAACGGACGGTCCAGATTATGTCACCGATTCAAGACCTGCAAGTACCGATGCACGAACATAGATCTCCGGGAAAGAACGATCATTGACGATGTTCCTCTCGGATGAATGACTCATATTACTCGGGATTTGAAACTTTCAAAGTCGATTTCATGACGCCGAGAACTCGATTTCCAGATGGCCGTCGGCGCTATCTCATCGACTTTCCGCAGTCGGCGGTTGTCGTGATCTGATGCGAGATCAGGTAGCCCGAATCCCGCTTCTCCTCATGCGCTCCTCCTTCCCTCCAGAGACTAACCTTTCATTTGCTCCTCGATCCGCGTCGGGATTTTCAATCATGAGATCGATGATGGTTTGATTCTCTCCTATCACATGCGCTTCTTCCAGTTCTGAATGGTGAATCTCAGATCCGGGATCAGTCCTCCTTCAGATCGGCAGTATTTACTCCCTTCTGGGCTTTCTGGCATAAGGGCCTTATTCCTTCTGAGCTTTGCTTCTCCTATCGAACCCTCCCGAAGGATTCGGTGGCTCATGTCTCGGTGTAGCAAAGCGTTATCCGTCTGACTTCTCACGAATACTCCCGGACCAGAATTTCTCTTCTTCTCCTTCCACATATGGAGAATATTTAGATGCCTTCCTGGTCGTCTCCCAACTCAAGCAACCTATTGCGAGGAGTTACTCACGGGTATTTAGTAACCTAGTAAAAGCTCGATTGGTTAACGCCCAGGATAATAGACCTCACGGGTTCTTTCCTCACGGTATCGCACGCCTCCAGCGCCCTCCTGGCGGGTCTCTTCTCCCACAGAACATTCGGTAGTTATGGGTTCCTATGCACCTTTGCATCTGCTCAATGCCCTCACAGGCTGAGCCTCTGAATCCTTAATTGATTAGGGTATTCATAAGAACTCGCGAGGAGTTCTTTCTCTGTACCTCCATGCATGCATTTCGATACCTTCTTGGTGGAGCTCTCTGAGAACTCGATTAAAGGTTATCCCTAGCGGTGTCTGACTGCTTTGCCTTGACTATTGAGGTGTTCGGCAACCCCAAAGTCCTCCTTCTTCCTGAGTTGATGATTCCAACTTCTGTTCTTTGGCACGTCTTTGTCTGAATCCTGTAGTGTTCAGAAGTGCATCCTTAGTGCACTGGTATTTAGAGTCCCCAGCACTCTGTCATGTCCTCATGGCATGAAACCTCAAAGACTTCTCAAACTTGAAATCAGAGTAAACCCACATGGAAATGCATAATAATAACAATACACACTTGCACCATATATTGAACATACAAATACAGACATGCATATAATAATGATTGGTGCGGGGGAAAAAGTGCTCTGTATTAATAATGGCAAATGCACATTATGTTTCAAGATGTTCACGAGCTCTCTCGGCTCTGTGCTATCTACATATTACTTCTTCCCTCCTCAAATGAGATGTCCTATCTCTTTTTACGGTGCTCATTCCCTCCAATTTTCCCTACCACATTCAATTACAATGAATGGGTGAATACGATCAGAATCGACCTAGATCTCAGCCAATCTACAATAAAGAATGATCCTATCTGATGCCTGCGCAAAGGCAGCTGCAGCTCAACGATAAGCATTAAATTACATTTAACCTGGAATTAAAGAATGAATATATTACGCCTAAGCACATTAAATTACATTTAATACAAATTCAAAAATGAGGCTGCGCCTCCTTTTCAGCACATGAATGAGTGTGCACTGACGTGGTTGACTGGTTGGCATGGAGAGATGCTCCTGCATCATAACCTCTTCATTCTCTTGCGGCGTCAATTTGTACGCGGCTTTGTTTGGAAAACTAGCTCCTGGTATGAGATCAATATGATGACTCACACTTGTAATCGGTGGCAACGAACGAGGTAGTTCGTCCACTACTATGTCAGCGAACTCTTCCAATAGTTCCTAAACCTCTTCTGGTAAATCGTCCACTCTTGTGCTAGTCAAAACAATCTTCGGTTTTCTAACCACAATGAATTGTGGTTCTTCCTTCTTCTTAACCTCTATAAGAAGTTCCTTCCCACTCATGAGAAGTATAGTGTTTCTTACTTCCAGTTTCATCTCCTTATCTTTGATTGGAAGCAACATGTGAGTCCTCCCATTCTTCTCTAGGGTGTATGTGTTCATTCTCCCATCATGAATCACATTCCTGTCATATTTCCATGGTCTACCCAACAATAGATGAATTTGAGTACCTATATTTATAGTGGGGATATGTGGAGATTCAATATTTTCTATGATATCATGTTTTTTTTTGTTTTGTTAGTTTTTCCATGACCCGTGGGACTAAGATGTGGCTAAGAAACCATGACTCAGGGGCATCTAAGCCATCAAAATCACCTAGGGATCACACCTGTCCTGAGCCACACCAACCCTTAACATGGTTGGATTTGTTGTCCCCGCAGGATTCGAACCGATGACTTTAACATCACAGAGTGCCTTAACAACACACTCCGTCACCGATTGTCCTACACCTTGGGGACTATGATATCATGTTATGGAATGGGTAGGGGAACATTTAAAACATCCTCGACTTTTCCCTATACAATTTGAACAAGAGACATGAGAAATTCAGGATGAAAAAATCAAAATTCAACCATATACTAACCAAGTCTCTTGCATTTTCCATGTGTGTATTTTCACTAGGGTGAATATCATATAGTAATGTCGACATATATATGTCAAAAAGAAAAATAATATTTATTAATGCATTGATTCCACATGTATTAAAAGATGATCAATTGATGACTAATAAAGATAATATAAGCATATAAAATTATACAAAAATGTACCTTACCTCTATGAGATGGCCTATGTCTCTCATACATCCAAAGATATGCATCACGAGCATCAATAGTGTGTTTGAATAACTGATCAGGGGGTAAAAAATCAAGTACAATATTTTCCACAAAACACATGTCAGGATCTATAGAAATAGGACTCGAGATCTCTCACTAGCTAAAAAAACTAATATATTTCCTAATGAACCATGCATGGTGTCTGCCATAGTATCCCTAAATTGAACTTTGAGATGTGATGGGTCAACTAATTCATGGGGAAAAAATGCTCCTACTCAACAATGGTATTGTAGTATACCTAGGGAGGAAATATGGGCTACCTAGGGAGGTACCGAATGGGAATGTGGTTATGTATTATTAGTGGAATTGATTTAATACATGAGAATGTGGTCATTCAATGTAAGGTGGAATAGGTCCACTATATTAATAAAGGCCCACTATGGTAGTTAGATGTAATAAATGTGAGAAGGCTCCCTAGAAGGTTCTTAGGATATATAGAAATAAGTGTAAGCATTGTAATGAAACATAGTGAAGAATATGGTGAATTTATCGAGCATTTCTTGAGGAGTGTTATCCTTCCTTAAGGATTAATATATGGTGTTACCCTACCTCAAGAGTTTTGATTATTTCTTGTGTTCAGTATTTGGTGAATGGTTTGAATTATTCATGTTGATATTGTGGGTTTGTTTTGAGATTTATATCTATATACATTTAGGTACTTAACGCGTGGTATCAGAGCACTTTCCTTGGTAGGAAGTGTGGGCAAATATTTTTATTTTTTGCAGATTTATTTTTTCGAAAAAAAGAGGGTTGCGACATTCCAAACAATTTATATAGGTTTTGGTGTACAATTGTCAGAAAATAGTTTTATATCTGATTTCCTCTCAGAAAAACACCCAATCAAAAAAAAAATTGCCTGAAACAGAGTTCGGGAAGCCAAGTTATTTGCATTTTAAAATCTGCAATTTTCACGATTTGTTTTTTCACAGACAACCGCATAATTTTTATGGTTTATATAGAATATGGGGATGAATTAAAAAAAAAAAATTGCATATCTGATTTCCTCTCACAATTTCACCCAATTTCAAAACAAAAATTGTCCAAATCAGAGCTCTAGAAGTGAAGATATTGTTGATTTAAAATCAATTATTTTTTTGGGTTTTTCGTGATGGCGGTGGGACTACAGAGTTCACAAATTTTCAAAGGGTGATCAAATTGACCATATCAATACTATTGGATAAATTATTTTAAGAGATTTCTTTTTGTATATTTTATGTGGTGTTTCCAATGGTGTTTTCCTCTCAAACCCTTAAAAAAATTCTACAGATGACTGAAGCATTCAAAGCCCAATTGAATGACACATTGCATGACCTTATAGATGGTCTCACATTGAATGACCTTGCAAACGACCTCAAGGATATTTTTCATAGTATTGAAGATTCATTGGATAGGATGTAGGAGATATTTCTTACAGCAGACATCAGAGATGAATATAATCAAGAAATATATGCTTAGTATGATTTTGAGGCCGATTGTGATGATTGGTATATGGATAGTTGTCATTTATAGGATGACGACCAATTTCATATTTTATTTGATGACTTTAATGCACCTTCTATAGAGAACATCAATGTGACAAATCAGGAGCTAATGATTATTACCAGTGTCCATCTTGCATATTATACAATGGTATTATTCCTTCCAGATTCTGCTACGACCCTTTTCCACTATGTGGACAGATCTTCTTATTTAGATCCACATGACAAGTGTGAGTTTTTGGAGCATCATTTTGAGTTGGTTATTGGGTTCCTAAATCTTCCGCGGGGAGTTCACATGATCACTTCGACATGGGATCCGGGTTTACAATGGAAGTTGGAATACTTCAACATGGTAGCTTTCCTTTCTACATGGGACCTTGGTTCTCCAGTCTTCTTTAGCATTATGGTCCACAATTATCCATGGGACCTTGGTATATGGTTGTCCACCCTCATAACAAGCATTTAGGACAACTCTTTCATAAGGGGGATGGAATGATCAATAGTTAGAGAGGTAGTGGAGGTCATTTAATGTAAGGTGGATTAGGTCCACTATATTATTAAATAAGGCCCACTATGGTAGTTAGATCTAATAAATGGGTAGTTAGATATAATAAATGTAAGATGATTCTTAGAAGGTTATGCTTCTAGAATATTCATACTCTATAATGTTCTTAGTTTATGGTAGCACTATATAAAGGGGTTAAAACAATGTAATGGGAGATGAAGAGAAATTTTTTATTTGGAGTGGTAGCTCAATAGGAGGATGCCCCCTTGAAAAGACAAGTGAACAAGAGAGAATCCCTTCCATAATAGGATCCATTGTATGGTGTTTCCCTACCTCAAGGGTTTTGATATAATAAAGTGTGGTTCTTTTGTATTTTTCTCTGAATATTTGTGGAGTTTCTTTATGCAAGTATTTGGTTCTTAAC
>SNQJ01S0031568.1:9608-20422 GCA_010110895.2 Picea sitchensis | reverse complement strand
CAATTTAATTAAACCTCATAAGGGTGGGGGAACATGCCTCATGATCTAATAAATTTATCATAAACATGACATGCTACAATGCCAAGATTAAACTCTCAAAGTTTAAGTAGTTTCCCCCTTACACAGTTAGGATGGGTATCAAATACTGTACCTCTCACATCATGCCCTCTCATCACATCTTTCATTTCCTCCTATTTATCTATCCCTAACACCTCGACCCTCGTCCTCATATGACACCCTACCAAAGGGTACTCTATGGCCCCACCCTGTGATAGATATCCATTAACTAATTGATGCTCCCTAGGATCATAGACAAACAACGTAGAATGGCGCTATGTTGGGGAATACATATATATATCTCTATGTAACCATGTCACCTGATTCTCCCATGGATAAGTAGAAGTAGGATGAACTTGTCCACTAGGTACCTTTGCAAGTTAGACAAAAAACATATACAAATTAAAATTCATGTTTTCTTATGATTTCAAACTTTCAAAATTAAAGGTATCCATAAATGAAAAAGAATTAAATACCTAAGTCTTGTAACTCCTTTGTATCCTCCAATGATGTATGTGTAGTCCATGATGGGAGATGAGCACTTCTTTTTTGACTACCAGTACTACAACTACTTGAGGTTGGTGTCCTCACATGGATAGATGGTGAGATCCCCATGAAAGTAAAAAAAAATATTATTCATGGTTGTAAAAATTCATTTATATATTAATAACTCAATAAAAACAAAAGTATATTTAACACATACATGTCCTCTAGTGAGTCGAACGAGGCATCACACTAGGTTGTTTTGGATTAGGAGCTAGAGACTACCTAGATCCCCATGTCTCATAAAGAGAATACTCTCAATTTTGAGAATGATATGCATCAATAACCAATATGAATTAGATGAAACTCTATCATATCATAAATCAAAACTAACATGTGGGTTAGTAAATGAGGGTTTTTAAATGTTAAGTGTTATAGTGGTTAAGGTCCATAGGGTTTAAGGGTTAGGTAAAAAGTCACTAAACACTTAAAATATTTAAAGTGCCTCCTATTATGGGATTGAAAAACCTTATGACTCATTTTATAGTGTGAGATGGTATCAAATTGAAAGTTGACCACCCTACAAATGACCCAAAACCAATTTTTAGGTAGACTTGATAGGAAGCTTGTTTACTACATCATTGTTTGCAAAACATGACACTTCCATTTGCAAATAAGTGGGTGATACAAATGTTGTAGTAATTGGACCAACACACCAGATCCAACAATCAACTACAACAAAAATTTATGAAATAATATAGATGCAATCCCTCCCATGGAACCATAATGATCATTGAAACTACAATTAGTGTGGAGAAGGGTTTCATGTAGCCCCAACAAACAAATCAATATTTACCATAACATTGTTCACATGAAATTACACTTTCATCACAAAAGAAGTGGATGATGTGGTAAATCATATTCATTGAAACAAAAAATTGGAATCATTAATCCATGGAGATGAAAATACATGAAAACTTCTAGAGGCAAACCCTATTTGGGAGCTAGACCTATCCCTTGAAACACTAAGAATACTTGAGAAGGGTTTTATTTTTAGTGCCTCTCGAGATGAATCCTAGACAACATTACAACTCAAGTATTAACAAAAGACATGAAAATAAGGCATATTATCAAATGAAATGCAAGGAAAAGAACAAGTGAAACAACAAGAGGAAGATCAAAGTGAGAAACATGGAATAGGGAATGACCACACAAAGGGAGAGCTACATAAGAAGACACAAATATTATCAAATAAGGATAAGCATTGGTCACAACCTAAATTTTTTGAGATCACTTTGGAGCCAAAATTGGCAAGCCCACTTGTGCACAAGAAACATGTGAGGAGACCAAACTAATTTTGGGTTTCCCACCTTCCTTGGCATGAGTGGCATGGAGTAAATTAAATTACATCCTTCCACATGTTGAAAACTTTAGGGTTCTAGGAAAAATGAAAAGGAAAGAAGGTATATGTCTAAATGAAACACCATGTAAAGAACAAGCCAAATATTAATAGGAAGACCAAAGTGAGAAACAATATAGAAGGAATGACCACACTAGGTAAAGCTATGTAAAAAGAAAAAAATATCGTCGAATAAGGAGAAACGTTGGTCACCACTTAAATTTTTTGAGACAACTTGGGAGACAAAGTTACCAAACTTGCTCGCATAAAAGAAACATGTGAGGACACGATTGAATTTTTGGGTTTCCCACCTTTATTGGCATATGTGGCATGGAGTAAATTAAATGATCAACATACCAAAAAATTGGTGTTGCCAAGAAAAGTGCCAAGGAAAGAAGGCATATGCTCAAATGAAACACAAAGCAAAGAACAAGTGAAATGGTAAAAATAAGACCAAAGTAGGTAGAAAGGAAGATGGAATGACCACACAAGGGAGATTTTAGTAAGAAGACACAAATATTATCAAATAAGGAGAAGCATTGGTCACCATTTAACTTTTTTGAGACTAATTGAGAGACAAAATTGTTAATCTTTCCCATGCAAACGAAGGATGTAAGGATACCAAATGAATTTAGGGGTTCCCTGCCTTCTTTGGCATGAGTGGCATGGTGTAAAGAAAACACCTTACTTCAATGTACTAAAATAATTGGGTTTCCAAGAATAGTGCCAAGGTGAAAATGTAGATACCTAAACAAAATTCCATAAAAATAAAAAGTGAAATGGAAAGAGGAAGACCAAAGAAAGTAGCAAGGAAGAGGGAATGACCACAAAAGGAAGATATTTATAAGAAGAAACAAAATATTAATAAATAAGGAGAAGCATTGGTCACCACTTAATGTTTTTGACATGACTTGGCATCCAAAATTGGTAATCCCACTTGCACAAAAGAAAAATGTTAGGAAACCAATTTCTTTTTGGGATTTCCCACCTTCCTTGTCATGTGCCACATGTATTAAATGGAATACCATCCATCAACATAACAAAAACTTTGGGTTGAGAAAAAAAGTGTCAAGGTAAGAATGTAGATTCTCAAATGAAATACCAATAAAAGAACAAGTGAAACAACAAGAGGAAGGTCAAAGTGAGAAACAAGGAAGAGGGAATGACCACACTAGAGAGAGATACATAAGAATACAAAAAAATTGTCAAGTAAGGAGAAGCGTTGGTCATCACTTAAAATTTTTGAGAAAAATTGGAAGCCAAGATTGTCAATCTTGTCAATGAATAAGAAACATGTGAGGAGAACAAATTAATTTTGAGGTTTCATTACTTCCTTGGAACAGGTGGCATGGAGTAAATGAAACTCCATCCATCAACATACTAAAAATTTGGTGTTGCTAAGAAAAGTGCAAAGGAAATAATGCATATGACCAAATGAAATGCTATGTGAATAAAAAGTGAAACACCAAAAAAAATAATGAGAAGAATTGGTCACCAGTTAAATATTTTGAGATGATGTTAGAGCCAAAATGGAAATCCCTTTCGCGGACAAGAAATATGTGAGAAGATCAAATGAATTTTTAGTTTTCCACCTTCCTTGGTATGAGTGGAATGGTTTAAATTAAATTCCATCCTTCAACTTACCACAACAATTAGGTTTCTAAGAAAAGTGGCAAGGAAAGAAGGTAGATTCCCAAATGAAATAAAAATAATACTGAAATGAGAATCAAGGAATATGGAACAACCACACAAGGGAACGATCGGTAAAAAGAAAAAAATACTATTGAACAAGGAGAAGCATTGGTCACCACTTAAATGTTTTGAGATGACTTTGAAGCCAAAATTGGCAAGTCCACCCATGCACAAGAAAGATGTGAGACAATTGGTTCTGGCTTTCCCACCTTATTTGGAATGAGTGGAAAGGAATAAATGAAATTTCATCCTTCCATGCACCAAAACCTTGGGGTTGCTAAGAAAAGTACCAAGGAAGAAAGGTATACGGACAAATGAAACACTGAGCAAGGAATACATGATATGGAAAGAGGAATACTAAACATAATAGGAAGGAAGAGGGAATGACCACACAAGGGAGAGATTGGTAAGAAGACAAAAATATTGTTGAATAAGGAGAACACTTTTTCATCACTTAAATTTTTGAGATGACTTGGGAGATAAACTTGACAATCCCACCCATGCATAAGAAACATGTGAGGAGACCGTTAAACCTCAGATTCACTTCAATACACCTCATATTTTTTCACCGTATGTAACCTATCATATGAGCATATTTTGTGCATATATTGATGATGCTAGAGCTTAGAGTACCATGACGAGATGTGCCACCATGGTTCTTTGTACTATTGCACCATTGACCAACCAAAAGTGTAACCTTCTTGTACTCATGTATTGTAATGGACCATGCTTAGATCATCTACATAAAAATGCTTTCTACATAGTCCCATGTTACCAACTCAATGAAAACTCTCCATAGTTATAATGTTTTTAGAGGTCGCATTCAGTCTGTTAGCACTAGGAATCACCTTAAGATTGCATGGAAGGCAAGCCCAGTACCCATCAGGTTATATGTGAATGTAAAAGAGTTTTGAGGGGTCAAATGGATAAGACTCAAGATGATAATGTTCCAACTCAGAAATCTGGGCTAGCATGCACGAGAAATGAAGGTATTGGCTAAATTTAGTCAGTAATTGGGAATAAGTATGAACAGAGGGAAGACTTCGGTGAGAGGAATGTAGGGGTTGTTGTAAACATCGGGTATGCAAACAACCTAAGGAAGAAAATACTCTTAACACAAGATCTTCTTGAGTTCAGAACTTAAGGACACTAAAGAAACATCATGATAATATAATAATCAAACATACATCATAATATCACCACAACCATTCATGTGAATCATTCAAAGCATGAACACTTTATCATTAGAAGTAAATAAGATGGAAATAGAAGTTGATTTCTATTAACCAATATGTCTCAAATCAAGTGCATCTCTAGTTCATAATAAATTCATCAAAATATTACAGTATAATGGAGCCTTTCTCAACCATTCAAACCTACTAAATAATTCCATCTATCTATTTATAACAAAAAGGCAGACAACAACTGGAGGTGCGAGTTGTCCTCCTTCCCATGAAAATCTCTAAGAATTTATTCCATCTAACAACTTGACTAACAACCTATGCTATAAAATGGGAAAGTGTTGGTGACTAATCCAACCAATCTTCAAACTAACTTGATCCCCCTTTGGTGCGTAACTCCTTATTTACCATGTGTCCTTCAAGAGTATGTGGTTGTCATCATGTTGTCAGCTGTTGTTTCTGCAATTCTCTCCATCATCAGCTATCCAAAAATGTGTTAGCTTGACCCTCCTAGATTCCTTGTATTTGTTGGTAGCATCTTTGGGTAGCACTCTGAGTAGCGCACTTTGTAGTGTCTTCACCAAATTTCATGAGACTCTGTAGCGCAAACTCAAAACTAGACAGGTAGAAAAATAGGTAGCACCAAATCTTCGTATCCTCGGACTTCAGTCTATGCAAAAATTTAGGTAGCAAATTTCGGTAGTGCACTCTGGTGCGTCTCTGTGCAAATTTTGTCCCTGCCAGAAATTCGGCAGCGAATTTAGGTAGCGCCTGCCTGTGTTTTCTATCAAACTTTAGGTAGCGCCAACAAAATACGTATCACCTTCACTTGGAAATTTGCAGAATGAGTAGAAACCTCAAGTAGTAGCAGCACCATTAGCTTTAGGCGATTCGACAACATTGTAGGTAACAAACCACTGGAACATAAAAAATATACTATTCTGTAGCGCCATAGCACTATGGACTGTCTCCATTATTACTGTCGAAGGGGTTAATTCTTCATAAAAATCCAAAAACTCTGAACAATAAGCACTTAGAAGCCTATATATGTGGCATAGGTAATGTTTCAACAACAATTTATCCTCAAAAAAAGGGACCATCTTCAAAAATGGGGCTCACCTTTCAGCAGCTACTTCATTAACCTGACACTTAACCCAACACTCTTTCTTGGAGAAGGAGGATGCTCCGTTGGCACAACAGGCTTCTTCCTTTTAGTAGTGACAGGATTCTTCAATGGAGATATGCTCTCCTTGGCTGTTGGTGTCTCCTTTTCAATAGCAGTTTCAACCAATACCTGCAAGTTCCTTTGAGCCACTTCATCTTGAAAATGCTGCAACTCTGCTTTGAGCTTCTTGCTCTAAGACTGAAAGCCTTTGTTCTTCTTGTGAAGGTTTTTAAGCTTCCTATGGAGAGGTTGGGCCTTTCTTGCTGCAAACATTTCCAGGTCAAGAGTGTGGCTATAGCCATCCATGAGTTCTTTGATATTAACCCTGTCAGACATGGCTTCTACTTTAAACATAGCCACCTCTTTCCTAGCATCCCTAAGTTGCTTGATTAATCTTTTGAATGTCTGACTGTCAGGTGGAGTAGTGACATGAACAGTCTCAACATGATTTTTCATGGTCTCCTCTTCCTTCTGCATAGGAATTGCCTTGTCTGTTTCATCAAGCTTCTTGATACCTTTTCCTTTATCTTTATTCTTTTATACAAGGGTTTCTTCTTTATTCTCCACATGATTTACAATGCCTTTACCTTTCTTCTTTTGTAGGATAAAGGATTTTGGTAGGGATTGTTCTTCAACAACCTCTTTAGGAGATGATGATATTGTGAAAGGTTTCTTGACCTTGGTACTGGCTGCTGGAGGAGACGAGGAGAAGTGTAGCTTCTTTCCTTTCTTTGTTGTAGTTTTTGTAGTAGAAGGAACTTATTCTAACTCTGGTGGAGGAGGGGGTGAAATTTTTTTCTGTGGGGAATGACATGCTTCCTCCTCCGTTCCTGTGACCTCCTCGATGACCTCTGAATATTGAATATGAACTCTACCCTTTCTCTTCTTACTGGTACCCACTTTAGAAAAATTGGTGGATGATAAAGGGATTTCTTTCTGCGACTAAGGAGTGGCTTCTATATCCAACTTGAAGTGAGATGCAATAACAAAATGTTCCCATGAGATATTTTTCTTACCCAGTTCTTCATAAACTAGCACTCTAATCAATCAAGAGTGAAAGATGCTAGTATCCACATCCTTAGACTTGGATTGAATCATGTCAGACATCTTTCTTATGCTCCTTAACAAATAATAGGGAATATTGATTTCAATTTTACCAGTAAAATGCAACAAAATCCTTATATGGTACTGGTATAATGTGTTGAACCTCCCCTCACATGTAAAGTATCTCATAATGATCCTCGATATCTTGTCAAACTGCTTAATCAGGTGATTCCTTAGCACACCTTTAGACAAATCACCAGCTTGATGTTCAGGCTTAAGGAAATATTTGGCATAGGCTGCATTCAAATCCATGGCTTCAAATCATTTCTCACCTGTGATAGGGATTCCTGTTGCAGCTGAAATAGAGGCCTTAGTCACCTCAAATTCTAAATCCCCTACCTTGGTCTTCCAACCATCAAAATGTAAGGAAAATTGCCTTGTCACCTCAGGATGACTTCTTTGCATATTCTGGCAGAAAGAGAGGCATCCCACTCTTTGAAAAACTTATCTTGCCATGGGCTCTATCTCAAAAAGTTGCATATCCATAGGTTTAGTTCTAACTACCTTACCCCCCTTGTGTAACATCTTCATCTGAGGACTCTCCATAGTCTAGGATGAGATCTTATTATGGCTATGGGGTGGTAATAACCAGGAGGACCTAAAGTCAAGCTTCAAATGGACAAGGCTGCACTTTTACAAGAACTTCCCTTAAACCAGACTAATTGCTAGTAAGATAAAACTTGGTTGTGGAAATCCCTCCCTTGGATTTGTGCAGGTATGAATACTTAGAAAAATGAGAGGATACCCTATAATTGGCCTTTGAAACTGGGTAGAAAATGCCTGACTTAAGTGTCAGAGGAGGCAGGGGAGAAACAATGTGGTTAAGCAACGCCTCTAGGTAGTGCATTGTGTATGCAACAGATAGAACTGCTTGAATGTTGTGATATTAGTAGTTATGGTGGGCAGATGTATCAGACTTTGACATGCAGGTAGTGAAATTTGCAGGTTTTAAAGGAGGGGAGAAAAGGATAGAATGGTGTGAGGAAAAGGTCTCCTTCAACTATGAAAGCTTGATAATCCAAAACTATGAGCGCTAACTCTCTTTGAAAATTATGTGCAGAGGAGGAAACACATAATACCTATGGAATAAAATCTGTTTGAAGCCTGATCGATATTTCAGGAAGAAGTCAAGAAAATCCTGGCCTCAGAATCTACCTCAGCATCAGATCTGGTAGTACTATTGTTGACTGGTCAAAACTGGGAGTTTGCACAACGCAACAATCTTGAGTTTTTCAAAAATCACAAACTGTTATCAGAGCTCATAAATACAAGATCTTGAAGGCATCTTTAACGAACTCCTAGCATTGAAAACAAGGAAGATGACATCAACGTTGTAATCATAGATCATGGTGGAATATGATGAACGAGAAAGGCGCTACGAAAATTCCTGATGAGTGGGCAACGCTCCATTTCAAAAAATGATTGGATAACTAAGAAAAGGATAACAAGGTAGAGCTACAAGGGAATGAGTGAGGAAAATGGCATGTCAAATCAAGCTATTCGTGGAGTGAATCGATCCTAGTGACAAATCATGAGGGGGTTCAAAGTTAAGTCATGAACAAAAACGGTCCTAAGTCCAAATTCAAATGAGGATCAAAACATAAGTCATGAATCAACACTTTATTTATCAAGGGGGTCCTAACAAACACACTTTTTAAAAGGGGTGAAATTAAAAAATTAAAATCTAAGGCTTAGGAAAAGATAAAAACAAACTAAAAAACCCAAGGCAACTTAGTGTGATAACACAGTCGCTATTTTTACCCTCGTTTCAAAAAGTGGTGTTACCACTAGCACCCCCTTCTTTTGAGGAAGTTTTTGACATTTTTCATTTTTTTTATCTTTAATATATCAACATTGTTTTTCAAAAGTTATTTTTTTTTAGTTTTCATTTTTTTGTCTAAAATGTTTTTATAGTGGTGTTTTTTTTATTATTTTTCCAATTTGTCATTTAAAACAATATGAAAACTATACATAATTTATTATTCTATATATCATTTTTTTGTTCGAAGTTAAGAGTTTTTTCTAATTATTTATCATTAATTGATTTAGGGTGCAATACATTTTAAATACAATGTAAAATATTATTTTTGAGTTTTTAAATTTTTAGTTGTAACTAAATAACACTAATTTTATTTTTTTAGAAACTAGATATACATTTAAATGATAGACATAATAACAAACATACACATTTTGGAAGGTTTTTTCTTAAAATGACATTTCAAATAAAACATTTTTATGAGTAAAATTAAAGGAAACAGGAGAAAAAAATAAAACAATAACAAATTTAACAATTTTTTTATTATTATATATTTTTATAAATTTCATATATAAAAATTACAATATTTGATGATATTTTCACTGAAGTAATGATTTACATATAATATAAAAGTAAAAAAAGAAACATTAAAGAACATATTAAAATATTTATCACAAGACAAGAATATATGGATTTTCATAACGGTTGTAAAATATAAAAAATATCAAAGTGAAAACATTACAACTATAACTTATTTAGTGGTGTTTTTTTTTTTATTATTTTTCCAATTTTTAATTTTTAATAATATAAAAAATGTTATATATAATTTATTATTATATATATATATTTTTTGGTTTGAAGTTAAGAATTTTTTTCTAATTATTTATTATTAATGGATTTAGGATGCGATACATTTTAAATACAATGTAAAATATTATTTTTAAGGTTTTTAAATTTTTAGTTGTAATTAAATATCACAAATTTTAATTATTTAGAAAACTTATATACATTTAAATGATAGATGATAGGTATAAAAAAATCATACACATTTTGAAAGCTTTTTTCTTAAAATGACATATCAAATAAATCATTTTTATGGGAGAAATTGAAGGAAGAAAGAATACATATGACAATATTTGATGATATTTTCCTTATAGTAATGATTTACATAAAAATAAAAGTAAAAAAAAAAACAAAAAAACCATATCATATGGTAAATAAAATATTAAAAATATTTATCACAAGGCAACAATATATTAATATCCATACTTATTGTAAAATCACAAAGTCAAAATTCTACAACTATAACTTATCAATAATTTGCAAATTGAGTTTCTTTTTTAAGGACATCTTAAAACTAATCAACAATATGCTATATGTCAAATTCACTATCTTCAATAAGCACATAATCATTCTCTTAGACATCATTATGTGTTTCCATTGAGTTATTTTGCTCTTCCATTAGGTCTTTTGATGACTACAAGTTCTCCAAAGTGATCATTTTCAAATAATCATTTCAATGGTGGTTGAAGTTCCTTAGACATTTTTGTTGCACATGATTCACTAAAATATCTTTTCTTCAAACCAATTTATTGCATTTCATCTAAAATATATTTAATATCATTAATGATTTGTGGAATAAAATCACATTTTAGTGTGTCATTTTTAATGGATATGCAATTTCTTTATTTTTGTAAGCAACACTCACAAAATACAAAAGAAATAACTAAGTAATATAAACAAAAAAAATATAAGTTAAAAAATAATAAAGAGTGAGGTATGTTTTTAAATATGTTATTATTAGTCCCGGAGGTGTAGGACAGTCGGTGATGGAGTGTGTTGTTAATCCACTCTGTGTTGAAAAGTCACCGGTTCGAAACCTGCGGGGACAAAAAATCCAACCATGTTAAGGGTTGGTGTGGCTCAGGCCGGGTGCGATCCCCGGGTGATTTTGACGGCTTAAATACCCCTGAATCG
>SNQJ01S0031567.1:224050-243779 GCA_010110895.2 Picea sitchensis | reverse complement strand
CAGGAGGATACAGCTGCCCATACTGGATATGGTCTGATTCAGATAGGGGTCCCAGTTGGCGATGGCGTGCAATGGCATACAGGAGGACTCAGTGGCACAGGGGATAGTGGGCAGTTCAGTGCCTTATATTTTGAGGAGTGTGTTGTTGGGGATTCCATTGTTGACACTAGCTGTGAGAGGCATGATGTAGCACCTCAGCAGGATTGTGACCAGGAGTCACGACACTTGGCAGGACAGTTGAGAGTCAGTGAGGACATGATCATGGCAGCCACTCGATGCATTGATGATACACACGCATTGGTGGCAGGTTGTTGTTGGAGGGCATCGATGGCACATGATAGTTCAGATAGGGGACTTGCCATTGATGATTTCCATACGCTCATGGAGAGAGTGACTGTGATGAGGGCTGACTACCAGAATTTATTGATGGACAGAGATTACCTATTGGAGATTGGCGAGATGTATAGTGGGATTCACGGAGACACATTGGATGGCAGGGAGGAGACACACTTAGTGGAGCATGGAGATTCCTCTCCCTTGCAACAGCACATAGTTCTGGGAGATCACCTTCACAAAACAATTGAGAGTCAGTGATGGTATGATCATGCGTACCACTGATTTACGATACACACGCGATTGGGTGGGTGTTGTTAAGTTGGAGGGCATCGAAGGCACATGATAGTTCGATAAGGGACTTGCCATTGATGATTTCCATACGCTCATGGAGAGAGTGACTGCGATGAGGGTCGACTACCGCAGTTATTGATGGATCGAGATTACCTATTGGAGATTGGCGTAGATGTATAGGGATTCACTGAGACACATTGAAGGAGGAGGACACACTTAGTGGAGCATGGAGATTCCTCTCCTGTAACAAAGACATAGTTCGAGATCACCCTTCACAATAGCAAAGAACTATCCGGAAAGGGATGATGGAGGGAGAGCGGATTGGGTCAACAGCTTGTGGAGTTATTCCATCGCTGTACCCGGAGATAGTTGGAGTTTAGGCGATTCTTCACCATGGGTGCTAGTGGTGAGATTTTGGTCCAACTCGACGAATCAAAGCATATGATGCTCTTCCCCGGCCCTACGCTTAAAGTGCGATATTTATGATAGCCTTCAACACTTTCATCATTGACAGCAGCATAGTGGGAGATAGACAGTGGTAGGGGATATGGAGAGTTGGTAGGTCGAGACCACCGGACAGGAGGTACCTTGATTACAATGTGATAGGTGGATCATCGTGGGCGCATTAATTGAGTTCCTAGGCGGATGGAGAGTATCCAGGGCCGCGGGACACGAGGATGATGTTCCGTGAGGGCGCTACATATTCACTCTCATTGGGATGAGGGTGAACTGCATTGACACAAGCACGTAGGGCATCACCGCTAGTGGGGATTGGCGACGCAGCTTCCAATTTTGATATGGGATCCTGGAGTCCATCGGGTCAATAGTTTGTTTCATCTTATGATAATCCAGGAGTATCCAAGAGATGATTTTGGATGCATACCAAGGATCAGAGTAGAGCAATATCAACATGATGGTCCCTCTCGACTACAGACCCCGGGATTATGGGTCGGCATTTCTTTGACTGATGGAGATGAGCGGACGCTTGCAGGGGGAAGTCACTTTGTTTCCCATTGAGTTTTCTGTGATTAGAGAGCACGCCGGGTCGGTGATTTGTTGAGGTCTTGTACTACCTCACTACAGCAACAACATGTTCAATCAATGGGGGCCATGTTGGGTTTGGTACAGTCTGGTAAGACAGACTCATTTCAGTTTGAGACCGTGTGTTATTTGCAGAGACTCATGGTGTTGATATGTTTAAGAACTATACTCCACAAGGCATCGTGGTTCACATTTTGATATGGGATCCGTGGATTGGAGTGCTTGGTAGTTCGCGTTTGATGGAGTTATTGAGTTTCAAGTAGATGTTGCTCGAGTTGGATCGAGACTTTTGGTCATTGATCATTCTATTCATCAGGAGCATTTGGGTGTCAAGCGTGGTGAGCACTTGAGAGACCACATCTGAGGGGAGTCTACCTTGTGTCACTCAGGTGGATATGGGACCCCAGTAACATATGTAGTTGGATTCAATTAATGCTTGAGGACAAGTAATATTCCGGAGGACCGGTAACCCCATTTTGGGACATTATAACATTCGTGAGTGTTATGCCCGAGCATGATAGGGGCGATGAGAAATTTGAGATATTGAGGGGTTTATTTAGGTCCGAATTGTATCGTTCATCATCAAGATCCATTCCGCATAGCTTGGTTTTGGTTTTGGTTTCGTTGCATTCCCACGATTTTCGTAATTTTGAGTTGTTATGGGTCATATCTTACTTAAATTCACTAAGAATGTCATAAAGGGCATATTACTTGGAGAAAGATCTTAGTGTATTAGCTCATCTGAAGAGGGAGGAAGAGTATTACAGATAAGATGATGAGAAGTGACTTCAAGTAGCCAGGGAAGCCACAAGGAAAGATAAAAAGTTTTTCAGAGGTAAAAAGGTAAATTAATTAATTAATAAAGTGATATAACTCTGGAATACAAAATAAAGTAAAAGTCACTGGAGAAAAAGGTCAAACAACGAATTAGGTTTCTACACTATAAAGGAAGGGTAGCAACCTAATTCAAGATGCATGATTATGATTTGATGTTGAGAGCTTCCGTAGGAGGAGTGCGAGATTGACTTGCTGCGGATTGAGGAAACCACCACCCTTGATCTGCTTGTTTGAGGACACCGAATTTCATCTGGAGATACCATCCGTATTTCATCGTGGCATTTCAGAGCATTTTGTGAGAGGGCTTAACTTAGTCATGAGGGCTGTGCTATTGAGAGATTCTCGACCGGCAGAGACCTGGTCCCCTACTGCATCCATTCCCGACCCAGCGGAGAGCCATAGCTGGCGCCTTACTGGAGCTTCGCCATCGATTCGTGGAATCTTGCGTAGCCAATCTACATTAAAATGCTTAGGGCGATGCATTCCCGGACAGGCATTTGGTTTGCATGCGGGTTCTTCATCGACCGCCAAATCCTTCCAACCCATTTCACCATTACCGGATCGACGACGCTTTGAGCTGGTTATAGCGGCAGATTCCACTATAATCCATTAAAGCGCATCGCACCATGAGGGCGAAAACCCCTGTGGTTTCGTGATCTGTCGTAGAGGTCCGCTGGATTTCACGCATTATTTCCATTGCGCCAGCCTGTATGCATTGATTGGCGAAGTTTGCGGTCATTCGACGTTGAGTTTCGAGATCCAGTCACCGACACGGCCACCGTGCTCATCCGGGATCGCTTATTTTGGTCATTCCATCCGTGCATACAGCAGATCTGCCGCCTTCTTTTATGGTCACGGTATTTCGTCACGATACCCAAGCATGTATCCATGAGATCCGACCGAATGCTTAGTTTATATACTTCGTGACGCATTTATATTCTAATGCATGCACCGTTATTATTCATAATATTGAGTTATTGGCCTTATCTGCTATTGCATGCGTCATTTTATGATTGAAAAACCTTTGTTATGCTACATGCAACTATAATAACCTACATGCAACCATAATAACTGACATGCAAACACTTTAAACAAGAGAACATCTTTATCGACCACTAAAACGCATCCAAAAACCCCCTAGTGTATCAGATCTGTACGCTGGAACAGTAAGACAGTAGCAAATATCTTGATCAACCGGATCAGGGATATTTCAATATATGCCTTCAAATATAAAGCCCGTAGGTACTAGCTGATGGGTACAGATTTAGATGAATACAAATAACAACAGATATGTACCTCAACAATGGTTTGTAGCGCCCAACAGTAAAGGAAAACACCCAACAAGTGTGAAAAGCGCCCAGAGGTAATGCCCAGCAGAGAATAATGGTGCCCACGAGGAGAAATAGCAGCCAGCAGTAAAGAAATAGTGCACAACAGTGGGAAATACTTCAACCCTGCTTTCCTGAGAGTGATTCAACCCCTCTTTTTCCTCACACAAGACTACTGTCAAGTGATGTGCCCAACACTTGGATGTTTGCGCCCAACAATAAGGAACAACCTTCATAAATTATTATTATGGCGCCCCAACAAGGAACAAGATGCCCAACAATGATAGGATGGCTCTCAGTAAGAAACAATATGCCCAACAATGAGATAACAACACCAAGCAAAAGAATAAGAGCCGAACACTTAGACAAGTGTGCCCAGAAGAGAAGTAATGCGCCCAGAATGAAGATGGCGCCCAGCAGAGGTGAGATCTCAGCCCCTCAAAACAGCAACTCGACCCACAAAGAAGGAAGCTCAACTTTTAATGAATAACTCGGCCCCCAATCTAGGATTTTGTCCTCCAACAAGTCACCTCAGCCTCTAAGGAAAATCGACCTTTGATCACAAATCTCGTTCCCCAAAATGCTGCCCAAGTAACTTCTGCCCCTTAAAAGACCCAAATCGACCATGCAAAGAAGCACCAATAGTAGATCTGAGTGATCTACTCCATGAATCGAATAGGATGGATAAGTTTCACCATCGAATCCAATGTTCGCCGAGGGTTTCTGTCCTCAACGCCGAAAAAAACCCACGAGAGCTCTCAATTCCAATTCCGAGAAATAATCATCAATAATGAGGAGAATTCCTCTTTTCCTCTTATATTTCTCCGCTGAGTATTTTATTAATTTTCGTCTTTTATTAATAAAGTCACTTTATTTAAATATTTGACTTTATTATTTTAAGTGACTTCTCTTTATTTCGCCTTTCCTAATTAAATGACTCAATATGACCACTTTAATGTGCTTTTGTCCCAAGTGACATAAGCCATTAATTAATTCCCCCTTTTTTAAATGCTCGACTTAACCCATGGGAATCAAATAGGCTAGCGGGTTGGCCTCTGGTGCAAATTGGTCTTTTATTTAGGTTTATGGGCACAAGATTGGCAAGCAAAGTTCTCTTCTTTTGGAAGGATTTGTAAAATCATAATCACCAACAATGGCATACCTATTGTGCTCATAATTGAGTGAAAATGTTCACTTGTTCGGACAACTTCTACGCTGTTGGGAGCGGGGAGTAGGAGTGGGGAGTAAGAGCGAGAAGCACAATTTTCAAAAAGCTTCCGGAAGTGGAGCATTTTGGGAGTGTTTTTTATATAATACATACTTTAATAATTTTGATGCATATATATTAAAAAAAACATGTAGAATATCAAATTAGTTGCGGAAAACATGAAAACATAGATTTAACTACTGGATTAATGATGATCATGAAGGCATTACACATAGAACATTAATCATCTAGTGGTTATAACTTGTAACATTGTCATCAAATGATCAATCATCAACCACAACATAAGCCTTCAAGTTTTAACATATAACATTTGTCAACAACAAACCTTAACGTATAACATCAACCACAAAATGAAACATAGCATTGTATTCATTACCAAAGAGTTACAAGATGCACTTGATAGTTGAAAGGTAGGTTCCAAGTTCAAAGTTCAAAGTACAAAGAACAAAGAACAGAGAACAAAGCCCCTATTCCCTTTGTCTTGCACATATATTTTTGACAACTGACAGCCCCACTTTTATTGGTCATTAATTTTATTGTCTTGCTCTAGGGTTGTTGATTTGTCATTCAGAGGTAATTATGGGATATTAGTATTTTGTCCATTTCCTTGGAGAAAAGTATGAATCTAGATATTTTGTTGTTATACATTGGAGAGATTAGTGGATCTAGATACATCTTAATATTATCTTATTGTAAGAGGTTGAGCTAGAGAGTCTATTTAACTCTGGGGGTTATTGCTATTTTGGGCTCGAGGTTATAATTGGATAATGATCTAACCACCTTTCCATTGGAGTGCTTCCTCATTGTGGGCATTCAATGTTTATTTTGATCCATTATGGAGGGCCATACCCTAGATGGTGCCACATGTGCAACTTTGAGAGATTAGAACTTGGTCAAATAAGCTTGGATGTTAGAGGCATCGTGCACATATATTTTTGACAACTGACAACCCCACTTTTATTGGTGATTAATTTTATTGTCTTGCTCTAGGGTTGTTGATTTGTCATTCAGAGGTAATTATGGGATATTAGTATTTTCTCCATTTCCTTGGAGAAAAGTATGGATCTAGATATTTTGTTTTTATCCATTGGAGAGATTAGTGGATCTAGATCCATCTTAATATTATCTTATTGTAAGAGGTTGAGCTAGAGATTCTATTTAAAGAGTAGCTTCCTCATTTGTTTCTCATGATTAGATTTGGGGAGCTTCACCCTTGAAGCTTAGCTGAATATCTTAGTTGAATATCTTGAAGGCAATGAAAGTAAGGATTGTCTTTTGTGGCATGTATTTTGACTCAATATTGCTGAAGACCAATGTTGGAATTTCTGGCATCAAATGTGTTGTGAAGGGCTGTAATCCTGGTAACATTTGGTTCCTTGTTTGGAAGAGGTTCAGTTGTGGTTCGTTCCCCCTTTGAAATCTTTGTTTTTATTGTTGGATCTGTCGATGTGTATTTTTTCTCCTAATTAAGAGTTGGCTGCCATTCACATTGTCTATTGGTAAATACACCGTCATACACGTTTGGAATTGCTCCTTAATTTGGGTTATCACGATTCACAAATAATTTTCTGTATTAGTGGACAACAAGATAGCACTGTTTGTGGGTCGTTCATTCAAGTTGCATTCATTCCTAATCTCATTCGAATGAAGTTCATAGTAGCTACCCTACCCAGTTTGTCCTTGACTCCACTTGCCTAATGGATTGACACTAGTCTTGCTCTACCCATCACTTTATAAAAATCCATATTACAAATTTTGTTTTGCTAAAGTTAACATCTCCATTTCACCTTCAGCTTCTATTTCCATAACTTTAGCAATCCTAGTCTAGAGATACCCCCCTTGTGTCGGAGGAGAGGCCGCCTAAAGTGAGAGAGGGTGCTACTATGGTGACAGTGGGTAGAACCTCTTAGTCCCTCCAAGGTCTTGCTTATATGCTTTAGGAATTTATCACAAGAAATGAGGTTTTGGGTGGTAACATAATAAATGGATTTTTTTTTAAAGACAAACAAGAATGGGCTTTAGAGCCTACCTCTTCAACTCTCCTATGGTGGTTCAATGTAACTATGGCAGCCTTCAATCTCCCTTGCTAGCTCTCACAAATTTGCTCCTCAAGAACTAGCAAGAAGCCCACTCAAAACCCTAGCAAAGATAAGTGAAATAAGAAATAGAATGAGAGAAATGGAGTGAATGAGTGTTTAAATCCATCAAGGAACCCTAGCCATGCATTAACAACCTTTTGGAACCTTGCCTTGGTTCCCACAAACAAGCAAAAATGCCCAATTTCACCTTAGGTGCGTGGGAGCAAGGCTATAGCGTTTGGGGATTGTTTTTTTAAGTTCTTAAGAGATTTCTCGGAGTGCCACTCCCTAAACGCTCTTGACAAAGGCAGGTAGCACTCTTAAACAGTAGGGAGTGCGCTCCCTAATTCACTCTTGGAGTGTTCCCTTCGCTCTCCCTGAACACTCCCCACAAAGGTAGGGAGTGCATTTAAACAATAAAGAGCACGCTCCCTAAATTTGCTCCTTGGAGGGAGCATTTCGGAAGTGCACTCTCGAGGGCACTTCCATAATGCTCCCTCCCATAATGCACTTCAAGAGAAAAGTTGGGGGTTCAGGTGGGGGGTGCTTCTCCCCAACCTTGTACAACTCTATTTTAGAGGACCTTTGTTGCATAATTCTTGAAGATTGTCTTTCTAAAATGAAGCTACATGGGTAGGTCTATCTAGAGTGATTAGGGATGGAGGAATGGGAAGCCCTTTCACATTTATGTGACTAAGGACCTTTATGATATGGTAAGTCATGCTTTTGACATTGTTCCCTACTTCAACATAAGGTGGAGGTTGAGGGATCCTGTGGTGCATTAGTTGAGGAGGTGCCTATCCAATTATAAATCAACATTTTTTGTCGTGATGTTCAGTCCCTTTTGCTTGGTGCCTAGGCTCATATGCTTACTTTTCTGGCCTTTTTAGGGATGGGTTTTCTTGATCCCTTCTTGTTCACGTATTGTAATTCTTTTTGTTCCATGATGTACTTATTAGTTCTATGAAGTAATAAATGTGACATTCTAAAAAGATAGGGCCCTCTTTGTGTCAAAATGTCTAATGGTTTGAAGGAATTTGTCCTTATCTCGGTAAGGGATAAAATGATGAAGCAACTTGTTAGATACATCAATTTGCTAAACCCCCATTTAAAGTGCTAGAGTTTCAGACCACAAAATCCTCAAGCAACTCCTATTAGGCAAGCCACTCAGTTCCAAATTCAATAAATATTCAAGCTAATTGTTACGAACTAACTAGTTCATGAACAAAAAAGTAACTCAAATAACCAAAATAAATAGGAAAGAGTAAGAGAAATTAAATCTACTAAGGATAAATTCATATTTGTATTACATGAACGATAATTGATATAATAGCTCCCAAGACGATATAAATACTTATTGATTGGTCACGACACCAAAGAGTCATGCCCTTTGAGAGGTTAATTATATTTATTTTATCGATTTATCGTTACAAGGGTGGGTGATCCTTGGTTTCGCTCCTTCAATCGAGTTATGTTACTATTTTTCACTCTTAAATTTTTTTTTTATATCATTGGGATTGTGTGGAAATATTAGCGTTGATAGAAGAAAGAGCGAAGTACATTTGTTAAAAAATCAAAATTGTGTTTGCTATATTTTTTGAGTTATAGGTTGTACAAGTTGGGTTTTTTTGTCTAGTCCCCGAACTAGACTTAAACAAGTGTTTCTAGAAAAACCATTTATGTTTGAAGATTTCAAGGTCCAAATTGAGTGCCATCGGTGGCATGGGAAAGAAGATAGGCCAGATTGTTTTAGGTCCAAATTTTTGACTTGTTACTATGTTAGGGAATATTGGTGATGTGGTAGTCCGCACAAGCTTGCTCTCTTGAAATAGGGAAAAAACAATAGGTTATGGTAATTCTGCATAAGTTTCTCTTGGAAGGTCCAAATTGCATGCGATCAATGGGAGTCCGAGGAGGAAAAATTAGATTACATCCTGTAAAAAATTGATCACCAAAGGACTAGATTTGGCGAAGTTGTAATAGGTTCAAGGTGGACTAGTGGAACATAGCCCACAAAACCCTTAACACATGAAATGTGACTCTTGTAACAACTTTTGAAGGCTCATTCTTGACATAAAAAGAGAATCAAGAAGTGGAATTTAAGGTGTCCAAGTTGGAATAGAAAATAACGATCATGGAAACTACAAATTACAATGGCAAAGAAGGTTGATGTCCTAAATATTGTAAGTAAAATATAATTCCAAAGTTCCAAAGATTAATTCAAAGAGATGGCATGAAAAGATGATCTCAAAGAGATGGCACAAGAGATTGCAAGCAAAGATGATCTCAAAGACATGACATTAGAGTAAATTTGGGTTTAAAATGGGCCTCCCAGGGAAAATATTAAAATAGTAAAAGCATATGCAACATCACACTAAGCATATGCCACATCACATTAAGCATATGCCACATCACATTAAGTTAGAGGTGTTTTCTAGTGAAGGTTAATCTATATTGTTTCATTAATAATAGTTGCCAAGTGAGTTGGGTTAGTGTAGAGTTAAGAGATGAAAGTAAAAAGTAATAATACAATTTTTAGATTTTTGTGCACACAATAAATAATGTAGTGCCAAAATATTTAGATTTATATTATATTTTATTAAAATAATTCATAATTGATTAAATATACTATTACCTTTTTATATATACAATTCATCAGTTACAAAACTAATTAGTTATAATATAGTATATAATATATGATATGATATAGAATATTATATATTAGTATAATATATTATATAATATAACTCGATAGCTATAACTAACGAGTTATATTATATATTATAACTCATTGGTTTAATATATAAAATAATTAATAATACAAAATGTTTATTTTATTTTGAAGTGATTCCATTATGATTTGAATCAATGTGAGATTTATTTTCAAAAGCATTGAAAGTAGTGATAATATAAAATACTATGTCTTTAGTATTTCAAGAATATTTATCATATCTTGAGATGTTCTTACCAAAATCTTAACCAAGGTGAGGTTTATATGTAGTTAACTATTGCCAATAAAAATATGACACACAATCATCTTTGTCTTCTATAGTTCCAGCTCAATAATTATCGTGGACTCAATTTCTTGAAATTCTATTGGTTTTTGAATTCTAACTCATCAACCATATTTTTTCTTATGAGGCCCATTTTAGACCCATATTTAATCTAATGAGGGGGACCTTATTAAGGAGCTAAAAAACTTCCTTATCTTAAATTGTCCTCAAGAAGAGGATAAGGAGAACAAGAGATCGAGTCCCAATCACATATGGAGAATATTTTAAGACATTTGGAGAACAAGAAGATCGAGTCCCAGATGCTTGATCAATGGTGACTCCAAGATCCACGCCATTGAGGTTTCAATCTTGGACCAAGGAAATACTTTATTTACAAGATTGATATGAGGAAGTTTGATGGTAGTGATCTCATAACATGGATATTCCAGGGATCAATTCTTTGATCTACACCTAGTGCCAAGTCTAGAAAAGGTAACTATTGCATCCTTATATTTGGAACTCGATCAATTTGTGTGCTATCGATGGCCCTGTGAATGCGAAAAGGACTATTGTCTCTTGGTCTCTTTTTATGGATGAATTGATAACACATTATGGGGATAGTATGAGCAACACCTTCTTTAGCCAATTGATAAATCTCAAACAAAAAGGTCTTATTTCATACCCCATTCAACAATTTTAAAAGTTAAGTCTTAGTGTGAAGAGCATTCTAGAGGATGATTTGTTGGATCTCTTTGTGGGCACTTTAAAGGAGAGAATTCAACATGAGGTGCGTCTTTTGGAGCCTAAATCCTTGGAGAAGGCTTTTAGGAACGTAAAAATATGGCTACTAAAAAGGTTGTTACTAACTGTTGCCGTCCTTATACACACTTGCAAACGTGAGCTAAGTCCTTCTCACTTAGTGTGTCCTCAGAGGCACAATGCTTAGGTTCAAAGTCCACGCTGTCACCTTTTCCGTCTAGGCTAACTCCTAGGGAAGCCAAGGGGGGTAGACCCTAGTTACTAGATGAGATTTACGTTTAAATGTTCTAGGAGTTGGTTTTAATTGTGTAAAAGGCCAGGGGGAATCTAGCCTATGATGTTAAGCAACAGATGCAAGATGCAACTATCTAAAATGTACAGTCAAGCCTTTTCCTATGGCAACTAAGACTAGTGCCTAAGATTGGGCAAGGGGTCAACTAAGTTAAGGGGGATTCGTTACAATATAATTACAAGTTACAAAGATTACGAAATTACAACAAGATAGATGCAGATAGATACAAAAGAATATATGAGATATACAAGCTAAACTAGATTAGATACAAGATATTAACAAGTGCTTGAAATGTGCAGGAAAAGAGGATATTCAACGATGAAAAGATGATCAACACATCAAGCAAAGCATGCTCACAAGAAATATAATTCTGTTGGATTGCTTTTCAATGGCAAAGGTACGCAAAGCACTCAAGACCCAGTCAAGAGAATGCCTCCAGGTGGATGCACACTTCTTGAAGGATCACACCATAAATAGAGGAACAAAATATAAATGAAAGCTTTGAAAGTAAAGTGCTCCAGATGAAGAGATGTAACCACTTAGATATTTAATCTACAACACATAAAAGATAACTTGCATGTAGATAGAAAGACAATAAGATCAGTCGCTTGCAAGTATGAAAATATATTGCAGATGTTGTATATCGAAGATTAATTTAAGTGATTAAGTGAGATTAATTTTAGCCCTATCTAGGTGTCAACCCAAAAACTCTCCTCCCCCAGTTACCAAGTGACTACTGGATGCTCAAGAAGTGAGGCAACGAGGCCTACCCTAGCTTCACATGTCAGCCCTAAGGTCAAAGTACTCCCGGAAAGGATGCCGCGCGCTGTGAGACCGTCCCTGGAATAACACCTTCCGTTGCCTTCCTCCGACCCTGTTTTAAATGGCGAAGATGGTGAGTTATGGTGTCCTATTAAGTTTAATTAATTTATTTTAGACCTATGAGCTAAATATTGCGATGTATGTTTGAGTGCTTGTAGCTTGCTCAAATAAAGATGCCGAAGTATTGAAAAAGAGTGTGAAATCTTAAACTATGAAATTGCAGATTTAGTTCTTAAGTTGTTTGAATTATTGCATGTAGATGTCAGAACTAAAATGCTTGTGAAACTGAGAGCTGAAACTGATGTGAAGGCTGAAGCCTTTGAACCAATAGATTGCAAGTTAAATTTTAATTTCCGGAAAAGGCCTTGGGGACCCAAACCGAAATTAATGATTGAGTTCTTAGCTTATTAGATTGCACATGTAAGATATAAGAACTGAAACTAGCGAAATTGAAAGAATGATCAATTGAGCCCTTTAAGATTATCGGTTTTCGCATGCATGTATAAGAATTAAATACTGAAAGGTAAAAGACTTGCATGCAAAATAAAAGAAGATGAAAGCAAAAGATCCACACTGCCTCCACGGGCTCTAAGCTAGCATATGTCATGAGATCTACTCTAGATTATTTTAAGTTAAGCATGCATGTAGAAATCACAACGATTAAACTAGCTAAGCTAAGATCTGAAAAACAGAAAATAAATCTAACTAAAGCATGCAAAGTAAAGATTAAAAGATAAAGGAATGCAAACCACTTGGGTACAACTCCTTTGGGCTTGCGTTTACAGTATTTAGAATAGAGAAGAAGAAGAAAAACTTTTACCACAATGAGGGAAGTTGTTTGAGGGTGTGTTGTGCATGGAATTGGGCAGCATGCCCTCTTGCCCTGGCGAGAATCTGCAAAAATCAGCAAGCTATTGCTTGCTGATTTGAACTGCAACACACTCAAAAAAACGTTATGAAATTTCTGGTTTTAGGCAGAAATTTCGTACATATGTAAACCAAAATTTTATATGATTAAATCGACCAATCTAAGCATGTTATATACCCAAAACTGAACGTGAAAGAATGAGGAAGAAGGATAGAAAATGCTAGTGAAGTGTAAGTGAAGATGAGGGTAGATTCGTCCTTGAAGCTATCCCAACAACTTCATAGAGGTGATCTGCAAAACTTAAACCAAAAGTGAGATGGAACAACAGATAATATCCTGCATGCATAGACAATACAACATAGTTTCTATTATATAAGCATGCGCAAAATATATAGATGGACAACTATACTATTGCCTCACCTAGCCTAGTAAACTAATTTACTTGAGCAACTATTGACCAAAACACATAAAGATTCAGAATGATATCACCTCACAATAAGTGGCACATCCAGACTAATCTTGAACGCCACAGTTTCCTCCAAAGCAGTTTCTGTGTTATTAAATTGGAAGAAGTTGTAGCATCAATACTGCTACAAGCTCTTCAAGAGCCAAGACCAGTGAAGCAATGTGAAAGAAATGAGAGAGAGAGAGAGAGGGATAGGAAGAATTTGGTAGC
Source organism: Picea sitchensis (assembly GCA_010110895.2). Taxonomy (NCBI): domain Eukaryota; kingdom Viridiplantae; phylum Streptophyta; class Pinopsida; order Pinales; family Pinaceae; genus Picea; species Picea sitchensis. Next base: position 230,230 of record SNQJ01S0031567.1, on the reverse strand, counting down.
ATAACAATACTGTGAAGAATGGTCTATAATGAGGGAGTGAGGGGTTTCTTATATAGCCTTGAGAGACCAAGAAACCCCTCTTGGATCTTCAACACTTGTCAAATATCCAAAGGGAAAGACAACTCAAAGGTAAAAGGAACCAATGAGATGATAGGCTTTTAGGGTGAGGGGAAATGGAAAGAGGAGAAAGCAAGGAGGGAGGGACGACTTTGGCAAGAGGAGACCCACGCATGCCTCAAGGGAGAAGTTTCATGCTTTGAAAGGAGATGTTTCCATCTCTACGTTAGACATCTCCAAAAAGCCAAGGATAAAGCGTGAGTTAAAAGGGAAGGGCGTGAGGATGAGGGAGGAGTGTGGTTGGATGTGGGTGGCACACTCCCAAAAGGTACGTGAGAGGTGGAGGAAGGGAGTATGAGATGAAGAAGGGACCCACGCTCTAATTTAAGAGAGCTTCAAAATACTACGTGGAAGTGGGGACGCATATCCAAGAGAAATCCGTGAGCTTGAGGGGAAGGCGTGAGGTAGGATAGGGAGTGTGGTAGGAGTGTGACGTCCACACTCCTAAGTGGGACGTGGATGGGAGAGGAATGCATATGAGGGGAGAGGGGCCCATAACTCATTTAATATATAAGTTATTAATTTTGAAAAGAAAGGGGACGTACTACTTTAATGAGGGGCATAAATCTCAAAGGGGAATTAAATTAAAAAATAATTAAATGAGTGGGTAAAGGGTAGGTAAAGGGTTAGGATGGGTTAGGTGGGTTCCCTCTCATTAAATTCACACTTACTTTACCTGATTTGGTCCATTATTACAAAATTTACATTTTCCCATGTCTTGGGTTTGGCAATTAAAATCGTCGTTTTCCGAAAAAAACTCCTAAGTGGACAAAAAACCTAGCAAAACTTGCCTGACTGAGTTGAAACTTGGTCCACGGGTGTAGGGGGTCTCATTATCTTTCTTTTGAGTACAAATACCCCTATCAAAAATCCCGGGACTTAAGTTTTACATTAATTACCCAAAATTAATTAATTAATTAATTCCCAACTTAAGAAAAAACCTAGCTAGACTTGAAAAAATTCCGCGAAATTTGGCATGTTGTCTTACATGGTCATTTACATCGTTCCTAAACACTAGCTACCCAAGAATGACTTCATTAGAACGCCTTTCACCACTTTGGAGGATTTATTGCTAGTGGGAGTGAAAAACTCAAGAGAGATTAACCCGGCTGGTTAGGCCACATTAACCTCCCGAGGATAAAAAACACTTAGTGAAAGGAACTCTCCCGATGACGAAATCCTAAGGCAACTGACCTAACCATGATCCATGGAGACCTATTACAATATTAACCCACGCAGGGGTGCGGTAATCCCGCTTACAAAACTGTGTGCTGGAGCAAAAAATGCCCTGTAGAACCAAAAAGTCTTTGACTTATTTGCATCCGATGATGCATATCTTCATGGTACATGGAGTTGACCCCCTAGTTGAAGAGGCGGTCAACACTAACACTTATAGAGAGCACAATATTTCCACTACTAACTTCACTCGATCTACAAAGTTTTCATCCCAACCAATGGATGAAAGAAGAGGAAAGGGACTATGTTTCAATTATAACAACAACTATAGTAAGGGGCATAAGTGTGGTGAGAAGAAATTATTCTATATAGATTGTGAAGAGGAAGAAGAACAAGAGTTGGAACCTTCTCAAGATTCAGAACCAAAAGAGACTACTCCAACCATATCTTGTCATGCTCTGGTCTGCATTAGCATTCCTCAAACTCTCAAGATAGAAGGATATATCAAGAATAAAAAGGGAACAATGTTGATTGGTTCTGGAAGTACCCATAACTTCATTAACTATAAATTAACCAAACTTCTCAATTACTTTATATATCCAACACTAAAGTTTCAAGTAACGGTCGTTGATGGATGTACCATAAATTGCTTAGGAAGTGCCATAGTATTAAGCTCAATATAAAAGATTATTTCTTGGATAGCCCAATGATTTGAATCCAAATGGGTGGTGTTGATATGGTATTAGGGTCCAATGGTTACAACCATTGGGAACAATGGCTTTTGATTTTCAAGAGATTTTCCCCGGAAGGAAAGGAAAATGAAATCAAATGTATACAAGGGAAACCATCTAAGGTTATAATCTCTAACAATATGGCAAAATTGTTAAAATAAGGACGTTGAGGAGTAATTGCACAATTGTGCTCGCTAGATGTTTGAACATCTAAACCCTTCGTGCCTTGGATCTTGAAAGAGATATCGATAATCATTCCAAAGTATTTGATGAGATGCCCAAAGGCCTTACTCCTACTCGATAGCATGATCACACTATTAAATCAATCTTGGGGAGACTTCCTCTTAACATTTGACCTTATAGATACCCTTTTGGCCGAAAGAGTGAAATTGAGCGTATTGTTGAAGAAATGCTAGAGGATGGCATTATTAGCCTTAGCCAAAGTGCTTTCTCTTCACTAGTGGTTATGGTTTACAAAAAGGATTTTTCATGGCATATGTGTCTTGAGTATGAAAATCTCAACAAGATCACTGTTAAAGATAAATTTCCTAATCTTGTCATTGATGGATTGTTAGATGAACTGGAAGGAGCATTTTTCTTTACTAAGTTGGATCTTCTTTTAGGATATCATTAAATTAGAATGAGGGAAGAAGACATCCCCAAAACAACCTTTAGAACACATGTAGGTCATTATGAGTTTCTAATGATGCCTTTTGGCCTTACTAATGCTCCTTCAACATTTGAAAGCTTGATGAATTCTATTTTTAGGCCCTTCCTTAGAAAATTTGTATTGGTATCACCACTTTCTATTTCCCTCATCAAACTCGGTTTGACTATTTCCAGGTATGGTTGGTTTCGCTTTCTTGCATTAGGACAATCATCCATCATGGGTTTTTTAACTTTGGCCTTTTTTCACTTTGGCCTTGGATGATAGGAGAGATTCATCGACTATGAGGACAGATTCGGAGATTAGCAATGCTCCTCCTCCTCATTAGCAGGCAAGTAATCTTCGAGGGCTTGAGCAGATCCTCCCGGTGCCTCCATTTGAGACATTTCTTTTCGAGTTCTTGAGAGGTTTCCTCTCTTCTCTAGGACTCCCAACTTTGTATCTTTTTGTTTCTCCGAGGATAGATTATAGATTCTAGGTCTTTGACCTCAGAGGATAGATATGCTTTTATAAGAGTTGCACTCACACTCCCACTATGTATTGTTTCTGATGTATCTGGCAATCCCTTTGACCTATTTATGGTCACTTGTTGGACATTAATAAAATTATCTTATCTTATTTTGCTTAACACAAGTTGATCCAAATGCATGTACTGAAAGATGGCCAACACACGTTGTTTTTATATATTTTAATTCTTCCAAAAAAAAATCTGGTTACCCTGTAATGTAATGTTAGACAAACTAGCCATTAGAGCACAAAACAATTAGCCTAAATTTTGCTGAAAATCAAATCTGAAACTGAGATAGAGACTTACAAGTTACAACCAAGAAAACTGTGTTTTTCCTCCCTGTTATCCACCAAGTTGCACTAGGATGGACTTGCAGTTGAGCCGCTAAAGATTGAACATTCACATGTTCAAAATCAAAGTTCAGAAGTCCAGTCGGTCAAATATGACCACTTTTTCACATTTCCATCCCTTGAGGGGGCATTGTAATAAGATGAGATTGGCATGATGATTTTCTCAAAGGCTTGGCCTCCTAAGACTTGATCATGAATACATACTCTAGAGTGTTTTTTTTCACTTGTTAATTATTTCTTGCTCGAAATTCATTTTAGGCAAGTTTAATTTCTAAGTTTTTTCACTCACTACCTCCAAAGCTGGAGTGTGTATTCATGGTTAGGCCTTAGCTTGAAAAATCTAAGTCTGGTGTCTAAATGTTTATGTTACCATGCTAGGTCATCAATTTTGAGTCATATGGAAATTGCGCTAAGTCCCCCATAGGTTTTTTAATGTTTTGAGTCAATAAAAAATATCCCGTAAAACAGGATATTTTAATTGTAATTTAGTCATGTATTAAAACAATGGTACTAGGAGGCATTATATGCCTTGGGGGTATTTATTTTTGGACCTAGAATACCCACTTTACCTAAGTACCCACTTTTTTGAGTAAAATTAGTGATTTTAATTACTTAAAAAATAAATTTGCTCACAAAAGTCAATAAAAGACATAAAAAACCAGAAAAATCAGCAAGTGCTATTTTTGAGGAAACATGTTTCCAACATGTTTTTAGTTAACTTCCTTTCTCTCACTTGAGATTCACTTAAGGAGAGTTAGCTTGAGTTAGAAGTGAGTTGGAGTGATGAGATGTCAAGTGGGAGAAGTTTCCAAAGAGAGGGTGCGCCCCTCTCTCTCTATGTGGTGCATTCTTCAAGGAGGGCACACTTCCCAAGGAGGCTGCCACCTCTCTTGAGCCATGTGTCGCCCCTCCCATCCTTTCTCCCTCTCATATGTGGCACATTGTGGAGTTACGTGGAGAGGTGTCTCTCATATCTCTCACACATGTCACTCACCCTCTTCCAAGTGGTGTGCCCTCCTCCATTGGGATTGTCACCCTCTTGGCTTATATATTTGAAGCATTTGCTCCCATTGTAAACTAGATAGAGCTTGGAGAAAGAACTTATGCTATTGTAACACTCTTTCAAGATTGAATAAAGAAGACTTTGGAGGTCACATGGTGGATGGTAGCATTGTGTGGATGTGGATGTTCGTGGTTTAATATTGTGAGGTAATTGTATCTTGTTTATGTGCTTTTCAATTTGTAAATTGGCCTTAGTAGGGGTGCTATCACCCAATAGGAAAGATCTTCTTAACTAGTTTGGCTATTAAGATGTCATTTCCCCTTCCAAGTGATGATAGGACATGGATGAAGTAGCCTAAGTGATTCATGTGGGCTATAGTTATAAAAAAGGGAATTAATTAATTATTTAATATCCTAAGGGAAAAGTGCCTAACAAAAATGACATTAGATAATTAAAAGGGGAAAAGGGGAAAAAGCGCCAAAAGTGACTTGGGAGGAATATGAAACATCACTTAAATTGATTAAAAGGTAAAAGGGTCGCAAAAGAGTCAACAAAGGAATAAAAGGGAAAAATGAGGGTGCCCTCTCTCATTCTAGCATTGGTATTTTCTAATTTCTCATTGTGGTTTTGGAACTCTTGGGACGAAAACCCTAGGAGGATTTTTAGAGATTGGCTTCGGTGGTGGGACCATCCACCCTAGTTGGTCATCTTGGGGAAGATATCATATAGATTTCTTCAATGTGCTTAATGTGGATCAGTATTTCATCTTTGGGCGGCGAAGTTTTCCCTATATAAGGCTGAGTTTTATTTGTGGTGGCAGAAAGCTATAGTTTGTGGTTGACTTTGCATTGAATGGATGGCGTTCTTCAGCTCTAGAACTGCAGCATATTACTGTGGGTCGATTTTCTGAGAATAGGGGCGAATTTTATACAAGCTGGGCGCATATCCTTTCCTGTAGCTGTATTATGAGTGTGCATAACTTGTTTCTTGGGGGAGGGGCCTACTTACCCACTGTTGGGGGCGATTTTATCATATGAGGGGCGAGCTAGCTGACTAATACACATTCTCAGGGCTGAAGATTAAGATTTGCTGTGTGCTGGGTCATTTTTCCATTTCTGGAGGCTGAGTATTGGAGAAATCGTGTTATTCACTGTGGGTATCACTCTTCAACAAAGAGACGGATTTATGATTGGTAGAGGGCGATTTTTGTAAAGAGCGACACACCCATTTGATGCTGGATTAGATTTTCTATTGGGGTCGACTTAATCCTTGTTAGAGACCGATTTACAATCAAAGAGAGGGGTTAACTGTATGCTGGGCATAACTACATGAGAGCTGGGCCGAATCTATTTGTCCTTTATCCATTTCTAGATTGCTAGGTAGAGTTGGGTTGCTGTTCCAGACTGTATATAAATTCTGGGCATACTTCTCTCCACTTACAGGCCTATATATCAACAATGCATCATATCTCGATCCGTTTTGCATCTTCGCAGGGAGCTGTTATATCAATACTGCCACATATGATGTTTATTCCTCTCTGTGTATGAAGAACAACATATAGAAAGGACATACCAGGTTCTTATTCATTGCTGTACACCATTTCTGAGCATTGCTATTTTGTATTACAT
>SNQJ01S0031567.1:190773-207034 GCA_010110895.2 Picea sitchensis | reverse complement strand
TGTTACTTGTTTTCAATTCGACGGAGGCTTGACCAATTCCTTCGACTGGATAGGTGTTCTTATCTCCAAGTTGTACCTTGTAGGATGTCTTCTTTTCATTCAGATTAGAGAGTGTCATATGCTTGGAAGCTCCACTGTCAATTATCCACATGTCATCTTCAAGAGTTACTGTGAGAGCTGAATAGTGTAGATGATCCGTCTTTTCATTCATGATTTTTGTTGATTGATAAATGGTCAAACTTTGACTTTGACCCAAAATCTCAACCTTGACGTTTTTGCCTTCTGAGAGTGCCAAGAGGTGCAATGGACCAAGGCGCACCAGAATATCTTCTCCTTGAGTAAGGTATTCCATCATAAGGTGTTGGGCAAGAGTTTTAGGGTTTTTGCAACTGCACCTGCTAGTAACCCTAGCGACAATGCTTCAGTGACTGCACCTGCTAGAAACCCTAGCGACAGTTCTTCAACGAGCTTGATAACCTTATGGCTGAGCTTCTTTCCAGTGGTTAGATTGAATGAAGGAGGTGTGGGCCCATAACTAATAGAAAAGTGGGTGTGCTTGTTCAACCATAGAGAATATAGCAATATTCAACCATAGACAATATAGCAATATTGTCACCCAACCATAGGCACGAATGCCACCCCCGAGCACCTTGACCTTGACAGAGAGAAGAATTCCGGTAGCAATTCAATAGCCAACCAAGGCTAATGCACCAAGCAAAGATAACAAGACTGATCAGAAAGTCCAACCCAGAAAGATCGAAATTACGGATTGCAGTAACTGCAACTGCAACTGCTCCCCAGACTTGCGCACTACTGGATTTCTGTAGTTGCGACTTGTGTGTGTCAAATGAGCTCTGGCACCTTATATTTATACTGCTCTTTCCAGGCAGTCTGGGCTGACTTCTCTTTTTGGAGGCTAAATACTCAATATAAAATATTCTCTTTAGCCAACTTTACTTCTAGGGTTATGTCCAAGTCTTTTAGGGTTCTTCTTGCTTCCTGGAATATTCTAATCTCATCAAAGGTCACAAGTGGAGGTTAATACCTCCCGCAGCTACCATAATATCAACACTTAGTGAATTTAATTAAGATATGACCCATAATAACTCAAAATTACGGAAATCGTCGCAATGCAACAGAACCAAAGCCAAGCTGTGCGGAATGGATCCTGATGATGAACGATGCAAGTCGGGCCCAATAAAACCCCTCAATATCTCTCGAACTGTCTGTCACCCCTATTTGGCTACTCTGGTAGGCATAACACTCTGTAATGTAATAATGTCCAAAAATGGGGACATTACAAATGTGATATGTGATGGATGAAACATTAGAATGTTGAGGTTAAGGGTTAGTTGGTTAAACTACTATAATCAACTTAGGCCAAAGATTCCTTCTATAGGGCTACTGTCTAGTCCAAGACCTTGTGCATGGCTTATAAGCCTTAAACACAATTGTGAGGGCTTGATTCTCTAGTTTTTGGTCCCAAACTATGCCTTGAGCCTTGAAACCCATCCTTGTTTTGTCTAATCCTAAAAAATTGGGCCCATAATCCTCTCAAAGGCGAAAGATTCCTTTTGTATGGCTTGTATTGTTCTCTGGGGCCTTATGCATGGCCTTTGAATCCTGTCTGGGGCCTTATGCATGGTTTGAATCCCTAGTTTTGGCCTTAAACCATGGCTAGGGCCATGAGATCTATCCTTCTTGTGCTCAATTATTAAAAGCATGCACATATTCCATTTGTATGCCAAATATTTCTTCTTTAGGGTTTGTGTCAAGGTCTAAGGCCTTATGCATGGCTTATGAGCCCCAAAAGCAAAGGTTAGAGATTGCATCTCAAAATTTTGGCCCCAAATCATGGCTTGGGCAACGAGACCTAGCCTTGGCTAAAGATTCGTTCTATAGGGCCTGTGTTGGGCTCTTGGTCCCTCGGTGCTTGTGAGTACAAAATCTAATGGTAAGGGCCTAAATTATTAGTTTTTGACATTGAACTTGGTTTGGGCCACGAGATCCATTCTTGTTATTCCTAATCGTCGAGATCGTGCCCATATTTCCTCTTGTAGGTCAAAGATTCCTTCTTCAAGGCTTGTGTCTCGGTTTGGGGCATAGTGCATGGCTTATGAGCCCTAAAAACAATGGTTAGGGAAGAAATCCATGGTTTATATCCCTGAACAATGACTTGGCCATGAGAGTCATCCATGCTGTGCCCATTTGTTAAAATTTGGCTCATATTTCTCTCATTTGCTAAGGGTTCCTTCTTTAGGGCTCATGTCATGGCATAGGGGTATTAATGTTTAAGCCATTATTATAGATGTTTGCATTTCATTAGATAACAATAGCATAATCCAAGATCACTGAGAAATACACAATCACAAGAGACACAACATTTATCCTGGGGAACCCTCTAGGGGAAGAAAACCCAGCAAAAACTTCCTTAATATAGATAGCCAATATAATGCCAAGAGATCTCTATGCTAAAACAGAAAGTCCTCTCCAAGATATGCGCCACTCTCTTTCTCCTTTGCTGGTAACAAATCAGAACTTGTCTCTCAAACTGAGCAAGTGAGTTATTTCCAAGTGAGGCGCTAGCCTCCTTTATTTATACAAGTCTGGCACATGTGAAGTGTCTCTTCACTGGCAGGGCCGACTTCTCCATCTGGGTGGGTAAATTCACCTTTATTATATTTCTGGGTCTCTTTATTAACTGTTGGGGCCGACTTCTTATTCTGCCTATTATAATTGTCTTTTGACCAATCCGCAAAAGGGGATTTGGTCCTATTACAATAACCGACATGATCAATCCTCAATGGGGATTGATCCTATGAATAATATATCAATAATAATAAGAATANCGATACAACTTAAAATTTCAAATTATTGGGCATGAAAATCAAGGAGTTACAATATGCACAAGTTCACTCTTTGAGAAATGATTGAATATAGGAAGGTTTGATGAATTGCGCAAAACTTCTCTTTGGTAGATCTAAATCAAGTGAGTCTAGTTGCATTCAGGAGAAGACATTTCAAACTATTACAAGTTCAAATTTCGCAAAAATTGGAGTTGAAATCACAAAGATATTGTCAAAATAATGTTGGCTAGACTAGTTCTCATAAAAGGGTCTAGAATTCAGCAAGTTAACTTACATTAAGCATAACTTTTGATTGGTATGTCCAAATCAAGTGATTCAAAAGGCAATCTCAAGAGGAAATAAAGGAGAATGTTTATGTAAATTTGAGCCAACTTTGGCTCGTCGTTATAGAGATATTGGATTTGGAAGCCAAGGGTTCTAAAAAATACTTTAATTTGTTGAGTAGATGAGTAATTGTTGCAACATCTTCAAAGCTTCCAATACGAAACTCAAATTGAGGTAGAATTTTAAGGAGATAATGTGATCCATAATCTCAAACTCTCAACTTCATATATGCATCAGAGTGTAAGCAACATCAATTAAAAGTTACCTTAGTTTGGCTTACAAGTTACTTACAAAGAACAAATTAGGTCCGATTACTTTCACAAGAGAATTGGATGGACCTAGTGCATAAGAACTTATAACTTATTGGAAATATCATTCTCATTCACTTTGGAGGTTATTCATATCTATTAATCTAGAAGGGGGAGCTTTTATATGATGAGGTTCTCTTTACAAAGAAAAGATGCAAGTAATTTCAAGTGTCAATTTGAAAAAGTACCCTTAGAAAAATGGTTTGGAGACAATAATATTATAATTGGGATAAGGAAGCACTTAAAGATCTTCAAAAAGAATTGTAAGAGACAAAATCCAATTGTATGAGGTGAATTGAGAAGGAAAATATTGAAGTATCCAAATTGCAAAAGGGCAAAGATGATTCAATGGAAGAACTTGCAAGGAAAGATAGCAAAATAAAGGTTGCATAATCATAATCTAGCCCTTCTGAGCAAAGTTAAGAATGCAAAAAGGTGCCTACAAGAGGCAAAATCAAAGATCGTAGATGAAAAGACAACCAAGAGAGTAGAAACGGTTATATGTACGAAGGTTGAAGAATCCCTAGATAGAGATGATGTCAAATCAAAAATACAAACAAGAGTTGAAGGGTGAAAGAAAATGATGGATAGCATAACATTTCAGCTTCAAAAAGAGGAAGAAAAGATACAAGAAATCCATCAAAGAGTATTGGAAGAAGTTGATCTCTAGCTTGAGGAGGTAAAGGTCAAAATTGAAAACCCAAAGAAATACTCAATGGTGTTCTCTTGAAAGCAAGTACAATCAAAAGGAAACTCTTTGTATGCTTCCTTTAAACTTTATTGTTATAGCCCTATTATCCACCAAGTTGCACTAGGATGGACTTGCCATTGAGCCGCCAAAGATTGAACACTCACATGTTCAAAATCAAAGTTTAGATGTCCAGCCGGTCAATATGACCATTTTTTCGCATTTCCATCCCCCTATGGGGCATTATAATAAAATGTATCTAGCATGATGAACTTGTAAAAGACTTAGCCTCCAAAGACTAAATCATGAGTGCACATCTCTAGAGTTTTTTTTTTACTTATTAATTATTTCTTGCTTGAATTAATTTTCTAAGTGAGTTATAATGTTTGAGTTTTTTCACTCAATTCCTCCAAAGTCGGAGTGTGTACTGATGATGAGGCCTTAGCTTGGAAAATCTAAGTCTAGTGTCTAAATTTTTATATTATCATGCTAGTCATTAATATTGAGTCATATGGAAATTGCGCTAAGTCCCCCCTAGGATTTTTTAATGTTTTCAGTTAATAAAAAATTTCCCATAAAACGAGATATTTTAATTGTATTTTAGTCATAAGTTAAAAAAGTGGTACTAGGAGGCATCATATGCCTTGGGGGTTTTTGGACTTAGAATACCCACTTTACCTTAAAACCCACTTTTGTGAGTAAAATTAGTGATTGTGATCACTTAAAAGTTAATTTTACTCACAAAAGACAAATAAAAGGCAAAAAATCAGAAAAAAATCAACAAGCCTATTATTGAGGAAACATGTTGTGGACATGTTTCCCTTATGTCTTGTGTCTAAAAGAGAGGTGGCGAATTCTCTTGGAGAGATAGCAACTTAGGTGAAGTGTAACTCAAGTGTGAAGTGAGGTGTTATGTTTGATGGAGTTTCCAAAGAGGGAGGGCGCACCTCTCCCTTGAGGTGGAGCACTCTCAAGTGGGGACGTCAATCCCAAGGATTGACTCTCCCTTTCCTCTACCTACTTGTGAGAGGTGTCATTCCCACAACATTCATCACTTGAAGTTGTGTCAATCCCACTCCCTCTCTCATTGCCACTCGCCCTCTAGATGTGATGTGCCCTCCTCCATGTGGCATTCGACTTAGCATTGGGATTATCACCCAATAGGCTATTTAAGCAAGCCATCTCCTCATTGTCTTGGTGAATGGGAGATTCCCTTGGTTTGTTGATGTAATATTGTAACACTCTTTTGATTTTGGAATAAAAAAAGACTTTGGAGGTCAAATTGGTGGCTTGGATAGTGTGTGGATGCAAGTGCCTATGAGGTGATTTTGTTCTATTATGCTTGTTATGTTATTTTGGTTAAAGTTGGCCTTATAGGAGTATTATTACTCATTAGGATAAGATTGTTAAGCTAGTTTGATTAGTGATCTTATTATTTATCTATTCCAGAAATTTTTATATACTCTATTCGTTTTGCTTAACCAATATTGCTTTGAAGTCTCTTTTGTAGGTGATACCACTTTCTAACCTTTTTGCTTGCAAGTGTGTGAAGCTTTGGAAACCTCACTTGGAGGATTGGATGATCTAGATTGACTCTACCATTCCTCTAAGATCTTTGAAGAAGATCCCTCCTCATTCCACCGAAGAAGGACCCCATTGTCCAAGAAATTCCAAGCAAAAGCTTGTTCTCTCTCTCCTTCACAAATATTTCATTTTACTTGGTTACTTTCACTTTGCATGCTATATTAGATCTAAATTTGATTTAAAAGTTAGATTTAGTTTCTATTGTTGCATGCATGTTACTTAGATCTAGATCCAAGTTTTATTTTCATATCTAAAAGCTAGATCTCAAGTAGAAATATCACTTTTTTGCTAGTATCTTCATCTAGAATTCTAAAGGCATAAAAGTGATTGTTTTAAAAGGCTATTTCATAGCAAAATCTAGCTAATTAGTGCTCATTTGTTTGTTGTTTTGAACAGCAAACAAAAGTCACTAAAAGAGCTCTTATTTGGGCTTGCTTTAGTGTTATAATTCACCAATTAGACTCAATTTTTAATTAGAAATTTTTGGCAAGTTTTGGGCTTTAATATTTTATAATCCAAAAACACTTTCTAAGTGCTTTTTGGGGCCATTTGATCTCTTTTACTTGCTGTTTTTTACAGGTCATTGAATAAACAAGAGGAAACTCTGCCCAATTTTGGCGAATTAGGAGCTTCTGGGACCCCAACAAGTACCTCATATTTCAATAAACCATTTGAAAACTTGTAAAACTTGTTGATCCATCTTTATAGGGATCGTGAGCCTCCCAAAAAAGAAATAATTGTAACCAAAAGCAATAAAAGAGTGGGCTACCCAGTGCCCAGTTTTCTTTCCCCTTAGGGGGATTTGTATCTTGTGGTGTGCTTGTTCAATTTCCTACAACTCTTTCACATTAGCAACTCTCACCTAAAGAAAACATAAAATTTATCATAAAATCTATCACAAGCACTGCAAAACGTTAGCTAGTTACAATTTCTCAGATTAGATTAGTTTTAAATTTCATTTTTTGGGCAAAGTAATTTTTAATTGTTAGCTTGGCTTTCTTTTCAGTATTTACTTTTCTGCATTTTCAATTTGGAAAAATAAACCAATCCCCTCAACTCCCCGATGTATGCTCTAAACCCTTGCGGGCCTAGCTCTACCTAGGGAACTCATCAAAACCGGTTGATCAGTGTGGAGTAGTTTAATTAGGGAAACCTTTTAAGTTGCTATTGCTTTAATTGGAAACTGCATAGAGATCGTCTGTGAAGTCAAATGGGAATTTTGAGATCTAGGTTCTCCCCGTGTTGGACATCTGGCATCTCTATTGAACTTGTTGGTGAAGTCATTTTGGGCTTCGGCAAGTTCTCAGCAAATTCCAATTTGAGGGATAGCCTCTTAGAGGCCACATCTAGAATAGTTTTACTTTCCAGTAATACTTTGCACACAGTGCACATAAGGTGGCTTGCAAAGCACAAGAGTCACTTTCACAATAAACATTAATCAACTATAATCGAAAATTTACAAAGACAATTCACACGACAATGTTCATTTCAGCAGCATTAAATACATCTCGCAACTTTTGGCACTAATCTAATCATTTACTTTCAAGTCTTTTACTTCGAGTACTTATATTTTCAAAAGCATGACCTTTGAAGTATCTTATTGATGTATGTATCTCTTTTGCTTTATTGTTATTGAATATATCTTTGGATAAGTGAATGAATCATATGCTGCTAGTGTAGATTGATATTTGTCATATTGTTCTTGTTGCAATAAACTCCTAGAATAAGCATGCCATAATGTTGGGGGGAATATCACCACTTGTGCTTGACCAACTAGTCAAGCCCTCAATAAGGGAAAGTACAATTGAAGATCAAAAACAAAGGCTAGAACCTGTTATTTTACCAATAAGGAAGATTGATGATAAGTTCATGGACAATAAAGGAGATTCATAAAAAGTGGAACCATATCAACATCCTCATTACCGAGACAGTTTGCAAGAATGACAGAAAAGTGAACATCCTCACTTTTCCAAAAGCATAGGGCAAAACCAATGACATTCATGGAATCAAAAATCGTGGAACAAATACATGACAAGATATTATCATATACCAACAATTACAACAAATTGGCAAAATTATGACAATGCATAGTATCAAAGGCCGAAAAGGTCGTTACCACTAAAGGATTTTTATGGATGGATAAATGATCAATAATGACAGGAACTCAATGCCTAGTTATAGAGATCATACATATGAATTTCATTTTATGTTTCGAGGGCAAAGCATTCCGAGAGGGGAGGGAATGTTATAGAGGTCTAGCGAATATACGGGTACCCGTATATGTACATAGTAGGCCAGCCTAGTAGGTGACTACATACCCTTGATTGATTGAATAGGAACCACTATGAAGATGTAACATAGCATATGTGATGGGAAATCTAATACCACATATTAATTCTAACCATTAATAAGTGTTTTTCATTGTAGGTGTGGAAAATCACATACTGTTAAATAAATAACTCAAGAGGGAGATAACAATGAAAACAAACAACAGGAATATGATGATAAAGAAGCAGATTATTACAATGTAGCAGCGAGCAGCTTTCCTTGAAAATCTTTGTAAGCTCAAAACCGTGAAAATTTTTGACCCAAAGTACGATACAAACCTAAACATAATTTACCTCCCCAATAAATCTTGTGAACATCCTATGAACACCACAGTATATGATATTACAGAGTATCATATGAATAGCTGATGCAGCCCACTCCACATTAATACTTAATTGCAAATGCAGGGAATTGAATCATATACATGCAAACACTGGGATGGATGCAAAATAGGAGAAGATAAATTGACCTCCTAAGTTTCTTGGGTTTCAACTTTTTTGACAATGTTCCCCATTAAAAGAACACTTGTGAATTCATATATTTGATAAATACTTTTTCAAGAATCAGAAAAGATGTTCAGTTTCCTTTAAAAGTTTTACAAAATTTCTTTAAAGAAAACATGATCGTGAATGTAGTTTCTTCAAATCAAGGATGAACATGAATGTAGTAAGTTACAATGCATATAAATAATAGAGAGAGGAGATTACAAATTAACAAAATAGTATAAACTAAAACCAATGCTATCTTGCTAACTACATCTGCAGCGTTTACAAAACACAGATTTGAAAATACAAATCGCTGAGATTCAAGATTATTCAATTCAAGAGTTACAAAATACAGCCAGAATCTTGACATCCCAAAACAGAGCACTTATGAATTCTATCAAGAAATTCCGTTATAATAAGATGGAAATAGTCAAGAGGAAATATGGCCAACAACGGTGATAAGGTAAAAAAAAAATCAGGACTTCTCAATTTTCTGTTAGAAATATTAGTTTCCTCAAATTCCGTGGAAAATGGTTATTGTAGACTGTTGAGAAACATTAAGCTTAAGCACGAACTGCTTGGTGGACTGAAGAATCAATAGGAAGAATTAAAAATTAACATAACCATTTTCAGGCATTTCTGTGGGAGCTTCCAAGATCCATACCATCTAGTTCAGATATGGGATTTTACCACTCATGACAGACTGTGGTGGCTATTAGCTGATCATTACAGTTTACTCAACCTAACAGTTTGATGTGCTGTACATTGTCTTGAAGTTTTTAGTTTCACTGCATGTAAGTGTTTTGTACCGAAACGTTGCAAGTGAACATTTCACTCATCATCAGGGCATATCAAGATAAGTAAAGAGCAATGCTCCACATAAAGGAGATTCATGTATAAAGAGTTGGCAGGAAGAGGGTTTCAAAGTGAAAAAATGGGCAGAAAAAAAAAAATGTGACAAGGAACCAAAATCAGGGACATGTGACAATTGATAAAAGAAAACGTTTGAAAGATTACAATCAACTTAAAGATGGGACGAATGGGAGAAAGAATAGTGAAGCATGAAGAATAGTGCTGCAAATTACACGAGCATGGTGCTCTGAATAGCCTCCATTCATTGTTGCTAAAACCATGTATACTAAACTAGCATAGCCTGAACTGAGTATAGAGTGGCATGAATTTCAAGGCTAAGCTTTGTTCCTCCTTTTCTTCACATAAGCAATGCTTTAACAGAGTAAATGCATAATGCTCTGTAATAATGTGCAAAAGGTCTGGATCATATCCAACTGTCGATCAACCCAGAGAAAAATGCAGAGATCTTCATCTAGGTGTGAAGACATACACATGCAAGCCCATATATTCACACGTACATGCATGCATTCAATATAGGTATGTGTAGGCATATGCAAACGGATATATGTGAAACTGATATAATTTTTAAGAGCGTGATGCATTCATGTATAATCAAACCGACTATAAGGAGTATTAATGTGAAGCAAAATCGCAATATCAGGATATGCCACTGCACTAAGATAACCTGATACATGATATAGGATAGAAATATGCCACTGCAGTAAGATAGATAGCTGGATAGCTGGCTATATGAAATAGGATAGCGATATGCCACTGTACTGAGATTGCTGGCTACATGACATAGATAATAACCACAAGCCATGACATGGAAACCGTCAACAGTGTTAGGAATAAAGTGGAGGATCCTATGCCATAAGTTTTATGTATGTAGTGCGTCCACAATCTTCTTCTGTAATACATACATACCCACATATATATATTTGTATTTGAGAACAGAGGAAGCCAAAAGCATACCCGAAATATTTGGCTAGCTTCCACCACCTTGGGGGCTTTGGGAGCTGCAGTGATGTCCCAGAGGCAAATTTGAGCATCATCTGAAGCACTCAACAGATGGCCTTCCTTGAGGGGACTCCAAGACAAGCCATAGCCTTCAGCCTCGTGGCCTTGAAGCCGCAGTTCCGGATTGCAACGCCCTTCCTGGGGAGGTTTGGATGGGTGTTTACTGTAATCGAACACATAAACATCTGCATTCACAGTCTTTGTTGCAATGATTGTGGGCTTCTGAGGCATGTATCTCGCCCGGTTCACTTCCTTCTGATGGTTTATCTGCTGAACTATTCGAACCTATAACAAGAAACGAATTGCAGATCAGAATTGATCAAATTACTACAACTTCATAAAAATGGAGTTAAAATGTTAGAAAAGAATTAGACCTTCCCCATTGCACCTCCAGAGGTTTCGGGTTTCATTTTATCCTGGGGCTGTCTGATATCGCCATCACCATCGCCATCTTCATCCTGAGTACCATCATTGAGCTGGACTTCGGCTAGAATTAGATAGTTGGGTTCGTTATCTGATGTATGGGTACCGAGTATAACCATTTGGGTGCCGGGATAATCAATGTCGTCATCCTTGATAATGTCTTGTTGTTGCTTGCAGGTGGGAGGCAGCCATTGAACAGTTAGAGAGGGCCACTCCAGAGCATGTGTGATGACCAAATCGTATAGGAAGGGGGTGTTTTTTTTCCATATTTTGTATTCCTCATTCACCATTCTCTCCCCCATCTCGTCCCTCGACTCCCCATGATCTTCTTTCGTCATTGATATTCATACACAGGCGGGCAGGCAGGCAGGCAGGCTCAGGGCCCAGAGAGATATCAGCCGACAAAATCAATCGCCCTCAGACCATGTGGTATACACACAAAAATATCACGGCCAGCCTGCCA
Source organism: Picea sitchensis (assembly GCA_010110895.2). Lineage (NCBI taxonomy): Eukaryota > Viridiplantae > Streptophyta > Pinopsida > Pinales > Pinaceae > Picea > Picea sitchensis. The sequence continues at coordinate 195,692 of SNQJ01S0031567.1, read as the reverse complement.
TCTCTGTTCACTACATACTGCATATATACCTATATCCATTCCATCCTCTGCGCTCGGATTTACCATTTATACAATACAAACCGCCCTTTCTTTAACGCACGCTGCTTTGGTTGTGTTTAGAGCCCGTGGGAGAACAGGGAGTTTCTCCTTCCCGCGTAGATATTTCCTTACAGACGAAAGGAACAGCATGATTATCACGGCGTCTGACCATGCAAGCTGTGCCTGCAACTTCCACCGCTCTGTCATCCATTCCCGTTGTCCTTTGCCATTCACATCATTGTACCAATTTTTCCTTCAAATTCAAAATAAACCGGAGGTATCCTCCAGTAGGTATAATTCAAAAATAAACTTAAGGTCAGACTAGGTCCCACTTCGCTTCTCCTCACGCACATGAGGCCGCTGCCAGGTCGGGCACCCCTAACTAGTGTGTTTCTTGGAGTTCTATATTGACCATAAAATCCACTATAAAGCCGCTGTGATCAAGTAAATGTTCGAGGTTTTATCCAGATTTGAATTCTCGAAAAATAAGTAGTGTGTTTCTTGGAATTTTATCTTGACCATAAATAAATAAAGCCGCTGAAATCTTCTCTTATTTAGCTGCTCTACAAAATAGTTTTTTTCGTTATATAAATTTATACACATAATTACTCAAATCTATAAATTTAACAATTTTTCAAAAAGAGTGATTGTTTTTCAACTTTATTATAATTATTTTTTATTTGTTAGTGTGCTAGTGGTCTCTAGGACTAGTCAAGGTCACCCAAAAAATGACACTAGGTATAAGTCACATCAACCTTTAATATAGCTAGATTTCTTTGGGTATCTCCTCCATACTACCCCGAGCTCCAAACCTTGACAGCCTTACATAAGGAAACCCTCTAAATCTATTTGGGTGATGATATATTTAATATAAAGTTGCAATATTTCAGTAGTGTTTTTTCAATTATTCAAAATAATAAGAGGAACATCTTTTTTTACTTAAATCCGTAAATATTATTTTGAATTGATGAAATTGTATATATTAAATATTTGTAATGTATGATTTAATTGTAATAAAGATATTTTAGGTAATTTAAAAAAAAAATACATTAAAAGTAATGATTTGTCGATCCAAAATTGCAATTTCAATAAAAAAAAATTCATTAGATTGTGGTAATGATAAAATTGAAAAAAGTCAAAATTTAAAACTTTTAGCATTTTTGTATAAAATGTATGAATATATTAACCTCTTGGTAGATTAATTAATCTTGACCTGAATGATAGTTGATCTAAGTCCATGGTTGAAATTGCAAAACTAGTTGTTAATGAGAATGTCTTTCGATTATTCTTAACCCTTGATGTAAAAAGAAAATAAGTACTTATTTTGAACAATTATTCACAACAACTTATTAGTCCCTGACATAGGTGTAGAGGGACTATAGCGATCGATAAATATTGTGCATTGACCAGAAATATTTCCATATTGTCTATTGTTGGAACAAGGGAAGTGAAGACATCGATTTTAATAAAATAAAAAGTATCATGTTTGTCAAGATCTGATTGGACAAAGGATTGGAGGTCTTATTGCAGCCTTCGTTATTACCAATGTTAAATATCTTGACCTATCCAAAGTATTTGGCAGTATATGGTCTTTTTGAATTATATATTTTATTTTGCATTGGTCGACGGTGGATTAATGCTAGCATTAGTTCAAATGTCTCCCTTAGCATTTTATGTTGGGTAGAATACATTCTCTACCATATTACTATATCTGATTTTTGCTTTATTGTTGTGTGCTTCGAGAGAACAGGCTTGCCACGCTGCATATTTTCTTAAATGCTTGCACAGGCCTACGCCCTTCGACGGTCCTGACAGTCTTAACTATTTACCTCATAGCTCTAGCAGTGTTAAATGATTATTGTACAGATGGTTGCAATACAGTTTCATTCATGGTCGGCATCGGTGCTCGAGTGTTCGATCCTTGTTTGGTGCTTCGTTCCATGGTTCTGGTTCTTGTTTGATTCAACTTTGCAAAGTTAAGGTCCTGCAATTGCAGTTCGAGCTCTTCGTGGTTGTTCACTGGTTTGTTGTTTTTCAACTTTGCAAGTTGTTGGACCTGTTGTTGTGGTTTGCAGTTTTTGGGGCTGAGCTCTTGTCATCCTTTGTTGACGGGTAAGTTTCCTTGTTATTGATGTTTTTCAATGGTGGCAGTCCCACCATCTTTGTCTGTGCTCTTAGTTTCTATTCCTGGAAAGCATGTGTCTTGCAAGGCATAGGGCTTTACAAAAAGTAGTTGGGAGCCATCAGAAGAGGGAACCATCGGGTGGGGTTTGTACGCAGGGTATGCTTTCATTCTGTGGGTGGGAACACTGCATCTACCTGTTCTATTTCTGCTAAGTAAAGTTGTTGTTTTATTTATTTCTATGTTTTCTTGTCATCTGTTGTGGAGATTAGGGGGGATTGAAGTTGATAAGAAGAAGGTTCAAAGATACATACGGGAATTGATGCCCTGCTTTGTTGTTTTTTTCTATTTTGCTACCTTTTATTTTTTTCTCCTGTTTTTCTCTGTTTTCATAGAAAGTGAAACTAAGTAGCAAATAGCTTCAAAGTGACAGTTGAAGAGATGAACGAGGTAATAGATGTTGAGTCGTACGAAATAGATGCACAGTCCATTGTACATGACAGCATTGACGTGGTTTTGCATAGCAATGCGCTTTTTAGATTGGATGCATTCTCGTATATTGTTGGGGATTGCCTTTTTGATACATTCCAGGTTCTATTGCATTTTCGTTATTCGTCGACCAAGCTGCGCAATGGATTGATAGATTATTTCTTGACCTGTTTTAAAAATGGCGATGCCGAGGCTTTGCAGTCCTATGAATACGAACTGGAATCTGATTTTCTTCGGCAGTTACATGGAATACAAGATGTCACTACGTATTTTTCAAAAATGTGGTTGTTTGCATCTCTAGTTCTGCCTCCGCATGAGAGGGGACTTTGGAAGGATACATTTTGTATACGATGGTTGTCTAACTGACTGAATATATCAATTGTCATTTGGTCATTGACAAGAAAAACAAGATATCTACTATTCAATAAAACTGCATCTGACAATCCATATTGCATCTTGTTCCATGATGTGAATGCCCTCATTGGCCATTATGAACCACTGGTGTACAAAAAAATGCCCATGTGCAATATAGAAGGTCCTCGTATCTACTTGTTTGTTATTTGCAAAGACCTTCAATCCCAATGCAAAGGGATTTTGCATGGCATAGATTGCCATGGTTTACAACTGGCAACAAACGTTGTGTCTAGCTATGGAGATAGTCTGTTCAATGCAATTTGTTGTTTGGTACCAGCAGAATTCGATGTTTAGTCGCTGCGATTTTACACTGTACAGTCCTTTTGCAATTCAATTATAGGCGGCAGCCAAAAGGCTTGTAAGTGCTTGCATCAGTGCCTTTGCCCATATCTCGTAGAAAATATGCCGGCAATTGGAAGTTGGCAGGAATACCTTGTGAACATGGCGCTTCCATATGAAAAAGGGTGTATGGAGGGTTGCAGATTCTGTTTGCAACGGTTGTCTGTCATATTCAGGGTTAATATCCAGGTGTGGTTGCCCTTGCCAGATGCCACTGTCCATTCATAGGTTATTGATTCAAATTACGATCGAACAATTGACATCCTTTCGTTGAAAACAGATACAACACATATCCATTATGAACCTTTGCGTGCACATATCGGTAGTTCAAGGTTGATTGTCCATGCCACCCAAATGACATCGAATTTGCATACACGTGGAATGTTTTTTTGTGAAAATGAAAGTCCTCCCAGTTGCGATATGGGCAGACAGAGCTTGAACAAAAAAAACATGCGTAAAATTCATGACAGTTGTGATGAGGCCATAGACGGCTTAGACAAAAAAACGTAGAGTAAGTTATCACAATTTGAAAAAAATTATTCGTCAAATTCGCCCGACTTATGATAAGGTCATAGAGACCTTGAACAAAAAACGTAAAGTAGTTTCTCATAAACTGGGTGAAAGTGAAATCCATCCCATTTGCCACCAACTCATCCTACCCTTGGGCAAGAAACGTAGACTAAGTTACCACAACTTGAAAAAGGTCATGCGCGAGAGAAAAAAATACATTACTACACTTCCTTTTAGAGAGAAACTCACATATGACAATGTAAAGAAATTTGTTCGTGCAGAACAAAGCATAAACAGGTGCGATTGCATATCCGAGAATGGTGATGCAACTGTACGACTTCGTGATCTACAAGCAACACCATGCAGTAGTAGCAATGAAAACCAGGAAACAATTTCTATGAATACTTCCCTGCGAAAGAAAAATGCAAGACAGAACTACATGAAACAAATTAAAGACACTCCTTCCATTGCATGTGCAATTTGTGAACAATTGAATTTTTCAAAAAAAAGTAAGTCTTTCATGCCTGATTTGCAAGCAGAATACCTCCACTTGACAGCCCAGGATAAACCATTTTCCAGTGCGAAAGTTCGTCTTCCATGCAAACGATCGCTTGAAAATGGAAAACTGCCACAGTTTGTAACCCCTAGCCGAATAAGATGTAATACAACACTAGCAGATGTAAGTGCACTTACGGAACTCGAGGAGAGACTTGTGTCTCTGCGAATTGCATTTGCCCAAATCAGACCTTGGGGCTATAAACGACCCCAGATGGGCTTAACAAGATCAATTATTAATGTGCTTGTTCAACTAGATGTTGTGCAAAAAGCATTACCACAATCTATTAACAATACAATTACAATCATTGTGGCTCTGAAAAGATGCTTGCGATACAAAAATGCCTATCAGACAGGCAAAGTGTGTGTGCATGTTGTTATGAAAGCATTAAAGGAATTATGTTCCAGAGCCCTGTACAAAGCAGAGAACATTTGTATAAATGCCAACTGG
>SNQJ01S0031567.1:171499-190763 GCA_010110895.2 Picea sitchensis | reverse complement strand
AGGTCACAAGGGAAGCCTCCCTTGTGTTGGATCTCCATCCATCACTAAAACGAGGGAAGTACTTGTCTAGGTGACAATGACAACTACTTCCAATTGTTTCACAAGTTTGGCATCTTGTGAAGGGCTTTGCACAAGTGCTAAATCCTATGATAACAGTGCCACAACGCTATAGACCCGATTCACAAACTAGGCTCCACTGTTGATCCGAACAACTATCAGACTTTCATGGTAGGTCACATGTGCCCAAAACTTTATGTTATGGCTGTTTATCTGCTTTTATAATTTATTTGAGGAGTTCGAGAGGAGCCACCTTTGGGCCATAGGACAAGTAGGTTTTTGACCAGAGCACCAAACCATTCATCATATTCTTACCCTTTGAACCATATTTGAGGAGGCAAGCCATCATCCTTTGAAAGTCTTTTGTCGCTTTGTAGACTTTTGAAAAGCATTTGCCTTAGTCCCAAGGGTGGCCATGTTCTAGAGGCTTAGACATATTGGCATCTCGAAGACCCTTATGGTCACTATCATGCACCTCTACGAGTTTATTCTTGGTTGCCTTTGCATAACACATGGGTTGTCAGACTTTATCAAGAGTAAGATTGGGTCAAACAAGGGTCTTGACAGGTGATCCGGTCCTACATTACATCTTCCAGGTTTGACAATTACCTCGAAGGAGAACTCCTGCAAATCCTTCCTTTCAGGACAGGCTTATTTTCAAGGTATTTCAGCGTAGAATGACTTAAAATGAGAACCTAGTAAATAGTGTCGAAATTTTTGCAACGCATAAATCATAGCCAAACCTTCCCTTTCGGTTGTTGTGTAGTTGCGTTCAACTTGAGGCAGTTTTCTGTTGGCAAAGTATATAGGGTGGTCCATATTCCCTTCCCTTGGTTGCGCTAAGATAGCTCCTAGTGCAACACCCAATGCCTCCACGTGTACATGGAATTCAATTTCCCAGTTGGGGTATATAAGGATTGGTGTAGTACTGAGTTTTTCTTTGAGTGTATCAAACACCTTATCACACTCATCCGTCCACAGAAATGCTTCGGACTTCTTTAGTAATTTCTCCAATGGTGCTGTGATATTGACATATCTTTTGATGAACCTACGGTAGTATCCTGTATGCCCAAGCGTCTTGCGTAATTGTTTCACACTTGTAGGTGGCGCCATGTTCAGGATAACCGCAACTTTAGCTGGGTCTACTAGGACTCCTTCGTGACAAACAATGTGGCCTAGCAGGTTGCCATGCGGTACGCAAAAAATGCACTTCCTCAGTTTCAAAGCTATTTGTAACTCACGACATCTATCAAACATCAATTGGAGTAGTCCTACGTGCTCCTTCAACAAATTGTATACAGTCCAGTCGTCCATGTAGACTTCTAGGAACCTGTGTATCAAATCACGAAATGCTGCAATAACAATCCCGGAGAAGACCGCAGGGGCATTCTTTAGACCAAAGGGCATCACGTTGTATGCGAATGGCCCCCACTCAGTTATAAAAGTGGTCTTCTTCTCGTCGTCCTCTGAAATTCTGACCTGGCGATACCTCGAGAATCCATCTGTAAATGAATATGCTTCTTTCCCCGCAACTTGATCTAACACTTCATCACTGAAAGGTGTCGGAAATGGATCGTGTACACATGCAACATTCAAAATCCTATAGTCAACATAGTCCCGAATGTCCTCGGTACCCTTTTTGCTTTGTATTACTATGGGACTAACCCACTCTGCTTCCTCGATCGGGAAGATCAGTCCTGCTGCCAACATTTGATCTATTTCTCTTTTGAATTTTTCTTTTACCTTGAGATTGAGACGATATGGTCTGTGCTTCACGGGTTTCGAGTTAGGTTTTAGCTCAAGCTTCATCTCTCCCATTGTTCCTTTTATGCCTTTCGATTCTGAGAAGGTTTTTGGGAACAAGTCCTCGTATTCTCGTAATAGACTTTGGATTTGATTCATGGCTTGCTCATCCCAGTAATCCCCTATAGAAGCTATCTTAGGATGCTCTTCGCTCCCTATGTTTACTTTCCACAACTTCAGAGGATGGGTATAGGTGCTGCTGGTATGATTAGGTGTAGTATCCTGGAGTTCCCTAGTTCCTACAGTTTCTTTGATATTGAGGTTCCTAAGTTCTTCTACTTCATTAGGTTCTTCTAGGTCTTTATCAACTTTGCAACAGGCTATTGGTATTTTGACAGGGTTGTGGTCTCGATTGGACTGAACCAAATGGGCATGATCAGAACATACTACTGGGCTTGATCTGGATTTACAAACATTAGTAAATAGTATCTCCCGAATTCTTTAAAGGACTAAGTGAAGCTTAGGAGTCCTATCAGTAAAAGAAAAGTCTCTGTAAAATTGGTCTTCTAGTGTTTGCCACTGATTCGTTTGTCTTCTTGTCTCATCATGTATCTACTAGGTTTTTGGAATCGCACCTAATGAGTGGAAAAATAAGTGAACCCATAGCCGAGAGGGTACTTGCGCAACTTGCCATTGCTTGATGCAATGATCAACATGCCTTATGGGGTCAGATTGCCCATCGAACAATTGTGCTTTATGAAAATCCATGTTTGTCTTTGCTGTCCTCTGATCGCTTCTGAGGAATCTGTATCGGATAGCTCTCTTCGTGTCCTCCCAATATCGAAGTGAAGCTCTGTTAGTGGCCCACCACCTAGCTGGGGTATCCTGCAAAGCTATATCCAGAACCGAGATCCTTTGCTCCGACGCAAATTTTCCATCTATATTAGTGAGAAAGTTATTCAAATCTGGAGTACCATCGTATGTTGGGTGATCCCTTATCTCAGTCCCAATCCATCTCGTTGCCCTGATAGTCGCGCAACATCTTGAAAATATTTCGTATGAACCCTGCTGCCAACTATCAAAAGCTAGTTCTGAGTCCTCCTCGGTTGACTGTATACTCCTCCAACTTACAGATCCATCTGTAGTGGGGTTGATGTAATCTAGCCTCATCCCTGCTGTTACGGTGTATAATTGGTCGAGAACTTCTGATTCCATGTTATTATCCACTGGCTCAATATATCTAGGTCCCATGTATGGATCTAAGGGCTGGACTACTTTTACTTCATTTGCTTCAAACGCCATAGTGTACCTCTTTAAGTCAATGAGAGCGTAATTGTCACAAGCCCAATCAATTCCTAATAAGGTAGGGTATGGGTCTTGGTCTCCCATGATTTCAATCACTTCAAAATCAACTATCATTTTAACTCCTGCAACATCTACCTCCACATCTTCCAACCTTCCCACTGGAAAAATACAGTATTGGTTTTCCATTCTCAGCTGGATGGGGGAATAGACTAACTGAGGTTTCCCTATAGTGTCCCAAGTCTTTTTTGGTAAGATGTTGACATCTGAGCCCAAGTCTAGCATGACATCTTTAATTTCAAAGTTGTCTAACTGGGCTTCCAACCTAAATTCTTTTCCAGTTCGCACCTTCCTTCTTTGTATTCTCTATGTATTCTTCTTAGGGAGGTTGGTGGTTATAGTGGTCTCTGGGGTTCCCTCATCCCCCAGGATTAGGTACAAGGTGTTTCACAACTTCTCAGAAAGTCGGTCATCTCCTAGGGTCTCAGAGAATAATTGAAACCAGAAGTTGATTATATTTTGAGATTGCTCACGGGGTCTTATCGGGGTTACAAGATTTCAAGGTGCAGGAGGTGAGGTAGGAGCTTGAGCGGTCTTGGGTTGAAGGGTAACTTTAGGAGGATTCTCCCTTATTTCTGGAGCAGATTCACCTCTAAATATTTCTATTGCATCTTTGAAAAATAGTTTTTGTTTCAAAGGATCATACCTACCATCCTTGGGGGCTGCTTTTTCAATCTTGGGTCGATTGTCTGCATCCGCCCCAGTTTTTGTGCCTCTGCGAGTGATGATGTCGACTTTGGGTAGCCTCCCTTCGTCTGCTCTCCTGAGTTTCGAGCCTATGAAGTTAGCTCCTCTTTGCTGAGCCCAGTCCTCTCACTTTGCGATTAGATCTGGGCACTTTTCAGTTGCATGGCCATTGGTTTTGCAGTGTGAACACCATGGCCGTCTCGGATTAGGACAGAGTCTTTTGGCCATATGTCCTTGTTAATCACAATTGTAACATCAACCTGGTCCTCGTCCTCCATTCCTCCCTCCTCTAAATCCGCCTACACCGCCACTTCCCCGACCTCTTCCCGACCCTTGGGGTTTTTCGTTTATCCTGAATGTAGTCTGGTCCAGTCTGTCGACAAGTGCATCTAATGCCCAACATTGGTTTATAGCATGCGTCGTGGACCCGCATAATTCGCAATGTATTGTATTGGGCGCAAGTGAGTATTTCTGCAGGATGGGGCAGTGTCTTGGTGCATGCCCCTGAGTCTGACAAATTTCACAGTATTCGATTGTCTGAGTGGGTTGGGCGCTTGGGAAAGCGTTGTATTGAACCGATGCATGAAATGGCGGAGTTGCCGATACTTGTGCAACTCCTCTCGTTGGTCCTGTAGGGGGGTGTCCCATTCCTCTTATCTACGGACACTTAGTTGCCAGATGCCCCTCTGTGTAGCATCCTGTACACCAAACTTGAAGTTGCGCTGGCTTGAGTAGAGTTAATTTTGGATCTTCTTCATGAGTGCATATATTTGTCCTTGGAGATTCGACATATGTGAATCTACTGGAGGTCTGGTTATCCTCAGGCTCCCTGGGTATCCCGCCATGGCTTCAATCTTCATTGATTGTTCCAAAGCCTTTGTCAGTGTGGCTATTCTCTGTTGCGTCAAGGGGATTCGTGTCAAGGGTAACAACCCTTGGATGTACCATTCCCTTTGATGGTCTTCATGAATTGGGTGCGCCAATCTCCCAATAGCATCCTTAAACTTCTGATTGTATTCCCACGCAGACTCCCCCTCTCTCTGCTAAATCTCACACAACTCAGAGAGAGCTTGCTGTTCTGACTGAGGTAGTTTGAATTCGACAATGAATTTTTGACGCACCCGGTCGAGGGTAAAGGCCTGTCATTGCACCCTAGGCTCAATAGCCTTCATGTCCTTGCACCATTTGAGGGCACGACCCCTCAAGGTAGTCTGGAATTCTACTAACTTGTTCGCATCCAAGGTCCCTCTGGACCTTCAGATGGCCTCACATGAAAACCAATGCTGTTCTACGTCCTCATCTCCTTTACCCCAAAACTATGGGTATCTGGCGATCGATCCTCCTGTGTTTCCAGCCATTGCCGGTGTTCTTGTTCCTATCAAAATAAATCCTAATGGCCCTGGTTGCGATTTACCAGGAGGCCCTACTATCCTCCCACTGTTTACAGTTGCGGGTCTTGTTGAACTGACTGAATTCGACACAATAGAATTTGCATGAGTATGAGGTACTGAACTTACCAAGGGTATTAAAGGCACATGGGGGACGAGCGACTCGAGGCTGGTTCCACTGACTTCTGGGCGGGTTTCTTTGCTCTGGGGGGTCTCGTTTTCTTGGACCGGAACAACCTACTCCGCTTCGTGGTCGACTCCTCCTGAGATTGGGACAGAATCTTCTCTGTCTGCCGCAAGATCCAGGCGTCCTTATTCCTCTCTTGCTTCTAAACCTTCCTCATCTCGTCTGCTCTCCACAAGACTTCTTTCTTTCTGCGCTTCTCTTTCCTGCAATCTTAGATTGGACAATTTTTCTTGTCTTCGCAACTTCCGCAACTCCTCTGACTTTCTTTCATTCGTTCCTCCTGGTCTGATTTCTTTCTGCAACACTTCAGACTTCTTTGCTGCTCTCTTTACCTTTCCCCGCCCCCATTTCTCAACTATGGCGGCTCTCCATAGGGCGTGCTCACTTCTTGCAGTTTTCTCTTCTCCCATCTTTCAAAGAACCCCTTTCCCTTCTTAGGTCATGAACCTGCCCCAAGATCGCCCTACCACGAGGGCATGGGTTTAGGCTACCATCTCACGCGAGGGAACAACTAGCATCCCCTCTTCCACCAAAAAGATCTTGATCCAAAGGGGAATTTCCCTCAGCAATCTCCCCCGTGCCCCTTTCTTGAATATTGCTTTGGCTCGTGAAAAAGACTGATGGTTCTCCGCTGCAAACTCGATGATATAGCCTTCCAAGGACGTGTCAACCTAGAAATCCACCGCTCGAGTAATCTGGTGATCCAGTCGGTGAAGCTCTGCTAGCGTCTTTGTATCCCAAGAACCAATTTCTTTAACCCGTTCTTTAAACTCTGGTGCTTCTTGTAGGTGATCCACTGGAACAACTTTTCCGGGAATTCTACCGAAAAAATCTCATAATGGTCGCTTGATCTTTCCGAGTAGAAGACATTCTTTGGCGGTGTCCTAGTTCAGATTCTGTAACTCCGCTTCCTTCAGTATGAACGCATCACACTTACGTTCCCACCACTACTGAACGTCAAACTTGTGGATCCATGGAAACATTCTCCTTACAGGTTCCCTTGTAAAATCAGGGTCCCGACAACGAAACTGTTTTGTTGGTGCAAAGTTGTCAGACCAGGGTCCTCTTTAGGTTATCAACAAAAGGGTACCAATGTAGTCTAGTGCGTTGGCCTTTACATCTTTCCAAAAGGAAAGAAGTCTCACCCAAAGCGCAATCGAGATAAAAGAACTAAGGGAAGGGTAAGAAGAATGCTATATAGATCTATAACACATCTATACTGTCACCATTCTAACGCAAGATAGATTACTCAGTTCAGATCCTTTAACACATCATACATTGATACACGAAAACAAAGCTGTACAAAACATCAAGTAGTGATAAAGACATGTAATTCATATCAGAAAACAACATAATGACATTCCAGAGATACAAAAAGTAATATAAAGCAGGAGCTTTCAAAGTTTGATCTCCATTATCTTTCCATTATATCAAAAGGTCTTGATCCACATGCATTCAAAGCTTTAGATTAATCATCTACCATACTTATCATAGAAGAGATCAGTAAGCACATCTCAACATACTACTAAGGCTGATCGTAATCAGTCTAATCCCTTTCCCTTTTTGATTACATTCTAGCTCTGGAATACAGATCTAGTTCTTGGTTCTCGTTCCTCTCTCCTATCTTTCACACACCCACCCATTACAGTGCTATACAATTACCAACTACCATCATTACAATACAATTGTTTCTTTCTTCCCCTTGAGAACTCGTAGGCCCTCTTCTCTTCTTGATTCTGTTGCAACTGTATTGTCTCAAAACTAATTCTTGTTGGCTTTAGACTGTGTTCTGTTCCAACGTCTTTCTGTTGCGCGTTTCCTTTCTCAATCCTCTTCACTTGATGGGTTGTTTCCTTAATAACTTGCGCAACTTCTTTTATCAAAACGAAGGGCCCAATAGTACGCCCCCGCCACCTGGTGTGGGATTTGCATTGATGAATTGTAGTCTTTCCTACACGATGATGTCAAACCCGGTGATGGTTGTCTTCTCCACCATGTCTTGATCTCCATATCCTTTTTGTAGATGATATGATCGTATTGGTCTCTGTTAGAAATTCAAGGGTAAACTAGAACAGTAATATTCTTTTAAATTTATTCACTACAGTAGATATAGATCAACAATCAAAAACAAAATTTCTGAAGTAGATTAATCACATAAATAGTACGATAGATCTGAGCATGTAGAAAACAATTCTAAGCTAGATTTGAACATAATTAGATCTGATCATTAGCAAAACAAGAAAAAATTCTAAACATCAACTAAAACAAGGTACATATCTGATCATTAGCAAAAACAAAATCTGAGCATTGCCTTAGCCAAAACAAATATCAGATTTACCTTAGATGCTTGCTGCTGTCCTCTTTTTTGTATGCTCAGAAAAAGCTATAATGGTCATGGATCAAACCCTCAAAGGGTAGATCTCATCATGATCTACGAGGACAGTTTTACCAAGAAGAACTCAAAGACCAATCAACATAAGTAGGGCTGATATAAAAACCCCAAAGACAAAATTAAAGGCTCAAACAAAGGCTGTCCAATAGGTACTGTAATGCTACAACAAATTAGGAGGCAAACTTAGGGCTGTCTCATCAAGCCCTACAACAAAAATCTGGTAGACAGTGGCAACATACAGGAGACACCAGTGACAACCTAAAGAGGAGCCAAAGGCAACGATAGCCTAAGAGTAACCAGCGACAGCCTAGAGAGGTGCTAGGAGGAGGCCGCGACACCTTAACCAGCAAGAGAGAGGGACACACCACCTTTAACCCAGCAAGAGGGAGGCCCACGACACTTGAACACAGCAAGAGGAGACCATAACACCAACAAGAAAGCTCCCAACCAACAAGAGGGAGAAAACTCAAGGAGGCCGCACCTATAAACATCAAGAGAACACTCCAAGGAGGCTGCAACCAAAAAGACCAAGTTGAAGAAGAGTAGCCGCAACAAAATTCAGACCAAGGGAAGTGAGTGTGGAGGAATGAATGAGAGAGTGAGGGGTAAGGTTCCTTTTATAGTTTAGGAAGGGGTTTAGGGTTAAATAAATTAACCCTACCTTTTAGGGTTAATTAAAACCCAACAAAAATAAAACTAATTAATATTTTAATTAATAAAAATATTAATTAGAAAGTCAACAAGTCAAAGTGACTAGAAAAGATCAACACCACAATAGACGAGAAGGACGTGGCCCAAGCAAGGGGAGGCAACAAGACAAAATCAAAGTGGTCTTCTTCAATGGCAAAATGTCCACATAAGTCTCATGATAACTTATAAGTTTTTATCATCCCATCATAAGAGGAATGTCACTGATGTGATCATGTCCTTCTTCTTAGTTGCTCTTAGGTCTCATGGACCATCCCAGGAGAGAAGAAGATCACACATCATCTCGCCTTGGTATTTAACCAAGAATCACCTGGTCCCAGACCAGGATACCCCATAACACATCTGGGGGCCCTAGATCACCACTAGGGTCTTATCCACCAAGGTACACAACCAATGATCAATCCAAACAAAGATTCCCTGGAACACGTCTAGGGGTCCTAGAACACATCTAGGGACTTACATCATTAAACTGCTTGGTCCTTGACCAAGAACCCCAACAATACACTGGGGGCCTTCACTAGGGTCTTTTGCCATGGCTTTAACTGCTTGGTCCCAGACCAAGAACCCCAAGAGTGCACTGGGGGCCCTATATCTTAGATAGGGTCTTATGCCATCCTCCCGGAGAATGGCTCTTGCAGCTGCTTAAATTTAACACTCCCTCTCAACAACACCAAGCTTGTCTTGAAAGTACACAAACCTTGTCAATGACAGAGGCTTGGTCAAAATATCTGTAGTTTGTTCCACTGTCGGAACATACTGAATATTGAGAATGTTCTTCTACACCATGTCCTGAACATAGTGATATCTCATCTCAATGTGTTTTGATCTGTCATGAAACACAGGATTCTCGGAGAGCCTTATACAACTCTGGTTATCATAGTGAATTACTATGGGTTCCAATTCAGTATTGAACAAATATGAGAGTAGCTTTCTGAGCCACACTGCTTCTCTATTGGCAACACTTGCAGTAATGTATTCTGACTCTGCAGTGCTCTGGGCTATGGAGCCCTGATTTTTGCTGGACCAGGAGATCATAGCTGAGCCCAAACTGAAACAATATCCGGAAGTACTCTTCCGGTCCACTGTATTGCCCATCCAATCCGAATCTGTCTATCCATGAAGCATTACACCTCCACTGGAAGTGTATCTGAGCCCATAGGCTAAAGTCCCCTGGACATATCTAAGAATATGCTTAACAACAACGATATGAATATGTTTCGNGTCCACTGTATTGCCCATCCAATCCGAATCTGTCTATCCATGAAGCATTACACCTCCACTGGAAGTGTATCTGAGCCCATAGGCTAAAGTCCCCTGGACATATCTAAGAATATGCTTAACAACAACGATATGAATATGTTTCGGTTCACACATGAACTCGTTGAGGGCATTCACTGCGTAACAAATGTCCGGTTTGGTATGTACTAGATACATCAAGGACCCAATAATCTGACGACATACGGTAGGGTCTTCTGGATCTGAACCTGTAGCTTGATCATGTAACTTCTTTAGGTTAGAAATCATAGGTGTGGTCATGGACTTATAGTCCAACATCCCAAATCTGCAAAGCACATCAACTGCATACTTGCTTTGTGAGAGAAAGATCTCACCAGGTTTCTGCCACACCTCTAAGCCAAGAAAGTAATGCATAAGACCCTTCATTTCAAATTTTGTTGATAACTCCCTCTTAGTCTGAGCTATTAGATGTTCCTCTCTAGTAAGGAACAAGTCATCCACATATAAAACCAAGATAAAATGATGATTCTTCACAATCTTTGTATAAAGATTAGGATCTTCTATACTCTTGGAGAACCCAAGACTCTGAAGAAAACTGTCAATTCTTCCATACCAAGCTCCTGGAGCTTGTTTCAATCCGTACAAAGCTTTCTTAAGTTTGCAGACATGGGATTCTTTCCCATGGATCACGAAACCCTTAGGCTGCTCGATATAAACCTCTTGCTCGACTTCACCATTAAGAAAAGCAGTCTTAACGTTCATTTGGTGTAGTTTCCAATAAAAAACTGAAGCAAGAGAGATGATGATTCTGATAACAAGAGCAAAGATCAAAGATTTGGCAACAAGAGCAAAGATCTCGTCATAATCAATTCCTTCTTTCCGAGAGAAGCCATGAGCCACAATTCTAGCTTTGAATTTTTCCACACTGCCATCTGCTGCATGCTTTATTTTGTAAAGCCATTTAGAGGTGACTATTGATTTGCCTTGAGGTCTTGGGACCACTTCCCATACATCATTCTTTAATATTGACTCATACTCTTCTATCATGGCATCCTTCCACACTTTATGTTTGGCAACCTCTTCAAAAGTGGAAGGTTTTGAGTCAATCACAAGATTCAACTGAGCTATCAGACCTGCGTATTTATCTGGTTTCTTGCTTTCTCTGAAGGTACCTTTAGGTGCTGTATGCTTTTCTGCTTCCTTTAAAATTTCACGGCACCAAGCTGGCTTTCTTTTGATAGGAGGTTTCTCTAAGGGAAACTCAACATAATCCCTTATGGGATCCATTAAAGGCTCTCTGGCCTCCTCCCTCTGTTCATCTGGAAGTGGTGAATCTGAAGGTTCTGGAGATGGAGCTTCCTGCTCTTCTGTATCACATGGAAGTTCTCTGGAATGACGAAAGGTTGCTTCCACATGGAAGGTCACATCTCTATTGACCTCAATGAAATTTTGCCCTGGTACATAGATTCTATATGCTTTTGAGGTCTCATTGTATCCCACAAAAGTTCCTTTCTTTCCAGAGGGCTCTAACTTAGTCCTCTTTTCTTTTGGAACATGAATGTAGACAAAACTACCAAAGATTCTCAAATGGTCAATTGAAGGCTTCTTATCGATGAAGACTTATTCTGGAGTTTTCTCTTCTAGGGCTTTATGAGGACACCTGTTCTGAATATAGACTACAGAGCTTGCAGCTTCGATCCAAAGAGACAACGGAAGATTCTGATCATACATCATGGCTCTGGCTGCTTCACAAATTGTCTTGTTCTTTCTTTCTGCAACCCCATTCTACAGCGGATTATAAGGCACAATCAACTCCCTCTTAATCCCGGAAGTCCGACAGAGATCATCATACTTGTGGGAGTCAAATTCTTTTCCATTGTCCATTCTGAAAAACACAGATGTGTCTACCTGTCTGATTCTCAACAATATTCTTAAAATCCTGAAATTTACTAAAAGATTCATCTTTAGTTTTCAAAAATTAAATCCAAGTTTTACAAGAACAATCATCAATAAAAATGATATAATAAAGACAACCATTCATTGACGGAGTAGTCATAGGTCCACAAAGATCAGAATGAATAAGATCTAAAATACCATTAGTTTTTCTATTACTATGAGGGTAAGCTTTCTTTGTGTTTTTATCAAGAGCACAGCCTCTACAAATGCTATCATGCTCAAAAAAAAAAAAACTGGCATACCTGTTACCATCTTTTGCAAACCTGGGAGAGCATTATAGTTAAGATGTCCAAAACTTCTGTGCCATAATTCGCAGGGATTGATCATCTCATGAGCTAATGCTTGAATAACTTGACCAGTGACTTTGTAAAGTCCACCCTCTCGCGCTTCGATTGTCATGGCTGAGCTCATATTTTCATTTGAGGGCCTCATAAGAGCCTTTCCTTTGGAGAAGGATACTAAGTACCCTTTGCTTTCTAGAACTGCAACTGAGATAAGATTTTTCTTTAATCAAGGAACATAAAGAATTTCTTCAATATGAAATACATTACTTGTCTGAAGCTGAAAAGATGCTGATCCAAATCCTTTGATGTCATAGGTGCCATCATCACCCAATTCTACCTTCTTATCACGATAGTTCACAAGGTTATGTTTGAAGCCTGTCATGTGTTTGGAGGCCCCACTGTCCACTAACCAAACTTCTTCCGACTTGGTGACAGTACCGGAGAGGGCTGAGACAAGATAACTTTCTCTGTGTTGTTCTTGCTCTTTAGTAGCAACTCTGGTTCTTCTTCTTTGAGGCTCTTCTTCCTCAGTTGCAACTGAAGCATGGAACCTGCCTCTCTACTTTTGCTGTGAGGGAGGGTTCTTGTAGTCTTTTGCATAATGACCTAGCCTTTTACAGTTAAAGCATCTTATTTTAGATAGATGAGAGTGAAAGTGAGAGTGCTTACCTTGGGGTTTCTTACCTTTGCCTTTGTGCTGAGGAAACTTCTTCCATTTCTTGGCTTTGACTGAAAGAGCATGATCTCTCGCTGTCTGTTGAGGGTTCATTCCTGCTTTTAAGTCTACCCTCTTCTTCTAGGCAGTCATGCCATAATCTCTCGAAGTTGGATTGAACTTCTCTTCCATTGACTGATGAGAGAAATGTCTCCCATGAGTCAGGAAGACCATCTACTGCTGTTTGTACAAGGTCATCATCATCCACTGCAACTCCAATTGTTGTAAGCTGATCTCTTGTTTGAGCAATTTTGGAAAAGAAGGCAGAGATAGATTCATCCTTTTCCATCTTTAATGTTCGTGTTGTTTCTTCAATATCCTCTTCTGAGTTGGGGCCTTCTTTTCATATAGATTTGTTAGGGCATCAAAGCATTCCATAACTGTGCTTAGATGAGCAATAAAAGGCATCATGCTGTCCTTAACTGAGCCAAAGATGGCCCTCTTGCCTTTGGCCTGCCTCTTCTTATATGCTGCCCTTCCTGTATTTGAAGTAGGTTCTTCTATCACCATGGTAACCAACTCATCCAGGTCACCTTTTTCTAGGATATTAAACACCCTAGCCTTCATTGAAGTTTGAGGCCCCTTAAAGCCTATCTTCTGCTTTGACTGAAGATGAAGCCATACTGAAAACACGATCAGATATAAAACGAGCTTACTGCTGATCTACAAAACAAACCCTTAGATGTGGATCTACGCAGGCTCAAAAGTCTGCCACAATTGAGCTCTTTTCACGTCCTAAGCTCTGATACCATGTTAGAAATTCAAGGGTAAACTAGAAAAATAATATTCTTTTAAATTTATTCACTACAGTGGATATAGACCATCAATCAAAAACAAAATTTCTGAAGTAGATTAATCACAAAAATAGTACAATAGATCTGAGCATGTAGAAAACAATTCTAAGCTAGATTTGAACATAATCAGATCTGATCATTAGCAAAACAAGAAACAATTCTAAACATCAACTAAAACAAGGTACATATCTGATCATTAGCAAAAACAAAATCTGAGCATTACCTTAGCCAAAAAAAATATCAGATTTAACTTATATGCTTGCTGCTGTCCTCTTTTCTGTATGCTCTGAAAAACTATAATGGTCATGGACCAAACCCTCAAAGGGTAGATCTCATCATGATCTATGAGGACAGTTTTGCCAAGAAGAACTCAAAGACCAATCAACATAAGTAGGGCTGATATAAAAACCCCAAAGACTAAATTAGAGGCTCAAACAAAGGCTGTCCAATAGGTATTGTAATGCTACAACAAATTAGGAGGCAAACTTAGGGCTGTCTCATCAAGTCCTACAACAAAAATCTGGTAGACAGTGGCAGCATACAGGAGACACCAGCGACAACCTAAAGAGGAGCCAAAGGCAACGACAACCTAAGAGTAACCAACGACAGCCTAGAGAGGAGCTAGGAGGAGCCTGCGACACCTTAACCAACAAGAGAGAGGGACACACCACCTTTAACCCAGCAAGAGGGAGGGCCATGACACCTTAACACAGCAAGAGGAGACCAAAACATCAACAAGAAAGCTCCCAATCAACAAGAGGGAGAAAATCCAAGGAGGCTGCACCTCAAAACAACAAGAGAACACTCCAAGGAGGTCGCAACCAAAAAGACCAAGCTTAAGAAGAGTAGCCGCAACAAAATTCAGACCAAGTGAAGTGAGTGTGGAGGAATGACTGAGAGAGTGAGGGGTACGGTTCCATTTATAGTTTAGGAAGGGTTTAGGGTTAAATAAATTAACCCTACCTTTTAGGGTTAATTAAAACCCAACAAAAATAAAACTAATTAATAAAAATATTAATTAGAAAGTCAACAAGTCAAAGTGACTAGAAAAGATCAACACCACAATAGACAAGAAGGATGTGGCCCAAGCAAGGGGAGGCAACAAGACAAAGTCAAAGGGGTCTTCTTCAATGGAAAAATGTCCACATAAGTCTCATAATAACTTATAAGCTTTTATCATCCCAACATAAGAGGAATTTCACTGATGTGATCATGTCCTTCTTCTTAACTGCTCCTAGGTCTCATGGACCATCCTGGGAGAGAAGAAGATCACACATCATCTTGTCTTGGTATTTAACCAAGAACCACCTGGTCCTAGACCAAGATACCCTAGAACACATCTGGGGGCCCTAGATCACCACTAAGGTCTTATCCACCAAGGTATACAACCAAGGATCAATCCAAGCAAGGATTCCTTGGAACACATCCAGGGGCCCTAGAACACATCTAGGGAATTATATCCACCAAGGTATACAACCAAAGATCAATCTAAGCACGAGCAAGGATTCCCTGGAACACATCCAGGGGCCCTAAAACACATCTAGGGACTTACATCATCAAACTGCTTGGTCTTTGACCAAGAACCCCAACAATACACTGGGGGCCCTCACTAGGGTCTTTTGCTATGGCTCTAATTGCTTGGTCCCAGACCAAGAACCCCATGAGTGCACTGGGGGCCCTAGATCTCAGCTAGGGTCTTATGCCATCCTCTCGGAGAATGGCTCTTGCAATTGCTTAAGTTTAACAGTCTCCAACATGGAGGGTTTTTTAAAGACAATTGGATGCCTTATCTAGATTTTGTGATCTTTGACAGTTGAAAATCAACTTGGATAAAACCAAAGTTATGATTTGCAATGGGTTGAAGAATGTCCTCTCAAACTTCATCACTACTTCTTGGGGGAGGAAATCAAGATCACCACAACAAACACTTATTTGGTGGTTTAGTTTTCAGGACCTTGATTTGCTCTAAGGAAATCCCTCTAGCCTTGGATCAACAAGGACTATGGCTCTCTTGCTCTTCTAGAGAAAATGTTTTCAGAATCACTTTTGGGACACATTGTCCAAGATGGATCTCATGGACACCATTATCAGGCCCACAATTTTATATAGTTCAAAGGCTTGGAGGCCTAGTTTGCTTGAGCTTGAATCAACCAAGATAGAGGAAGTTCAGATCCTTGTGCTCTGACATTTATCATAAGCATAGTTGAAAAAGGCTGCGATTTTTCGCTACTTTTTAAAAAAATCGCTACTTTTTTCGGTCGACGAAAAATCGGCTGGAAAAAGTTGCGACTTTTTCCTAAAAGTCTCGACGATTCATAAAAGTCGGGGGCCAGTCAGTGGAAATCATGGGGATAAACCAGATTTTTTGAGTTTTTTTTGGTCATTTGTGTTTGTCGTTGTTGGAGAAGGAAGGAGAAGGGCTTGACTCGGTTGAGTAGGTACTAGACCCCACCAACATGGAACATTAATTTTTTTTTGAAAGGGTTGGAACAAAAACATTGGTAATTGATGGTAATGTTAAATTCTTAAAGTAAAAGTGCTTAAATTTTTAACATTACCATTAATTGTTTTAGGATGTTTGAGAGTGGTTCCAACCTCATCGGACTTGATATGGAGAAAGTAGAATTTCATATCGCATTCAAAATCCAACAGACTTAACAGTTTGTAGGATTTCAGGATTGGTAGGATTGCAACATTTTCATTGGATTCTATCACGTATGAGGGTATGGGATTGACATTTAATCAAGACCACCAAGCCCTAATGTAGGTCGATGTTGGTGGTATTGATTGTTGAACTCCTCTAACATGGCCTTAGCAAAAATGTACCTTTCACTCAAACCAAAATCATTGATTAGGCATGTTAAGATTTTTCTACTTCGATTAGGTAGTTTCATCAAAATTGGGAGTTGTTCACTGATGTCTCTAGAGGATCAAGGTAGAGGCAAAGGTTGACACTAATGATGAGGATCCGAATATAAGCGATGGTGGATCATTGCTTGTCATTTATGTTTGTCATTTAAATGTTCTTGCTCATTTATTCATAATGCTTTTTTTCAAAGTTTCAATAATTTTTTGGAATCATGGTTTGGAATTTTTAAAATATAATTTTTTCATTAAAATTTAAATATTTTATGTAATTTTTAGTAAACCAAGTCATTGAAATAAGATCGGTCCAAGTCAATCCAAGTTCGAGTCCAAGTCGGAGTTGACTATCAATTGATTTTGAGGCCAAGTCCGAGTTTTAAAACATTGCATTGTACATCCACCTCATGATGATGAGATACATTTATATATGTGATGTCATTTTGTATTGGTTCTCCACTTTGAGTCCTTGATTGGAAAACTATCAAGGTTCATGATTCGGTATCGACTTTGATGTATTATTTTTTATTTGACATCAACTACATCAGATATATCACTGCTTTATCCATATTTATGTGCCAATGTGTTTATCTGTTGTTGTTGTTTCTTTATTTGTTTAAAATTTTGAAAAAAATGATATATTTTGTATCTTTTAATGTTTGTCGTGGTTTTTCGATTTTTTGCCGACTTTTTCTGAAACGATGTTTTCCGGAACCCGCCGACTTTTTCAACAGTGATCATAAGTTAGCAGATGGTTCCCCAACTTATCATTCTGGAAGAGTTTTTGGCCCACTTGTTCTGGCTCAAAACCAATTTTTGTGTAGTTTATCTTCTTCATCGTGTTTGGAGCTTTGCTAACTTGACCATGGTTAGGGATTGATATCCTTATCTAGATGGGTTACCTCCCCCGGTTTAGGTACTCTTTAGATGCCCTTGGCCATCTCTTGTCAACGAAGCAAGGAATGAACAAGATCACCAAGGAGGACATCTATAGGCATTACATCTAGGCCACTTGGTTCACCTTGTTGAGAGGGGGGGGGGGTTGAGTCCTAAGATGGCATTCTATGTTGAGCACTTTTTGGAGCCGAAGGATGGCCTCGTGTATGTCCATACATGCTTCACCATTTAATGCGCACTCTCAAAGCCCCCCTTGGCCAGTTTTGGGTTGGTTCACATCGACTTTTGGTGGACACTAGCATCATATCCCACGCTCAAACAAGACATGCTAGCTTTACCATTTAGAAGAGATTGAGATCAAGGAACATTTCATATTCGGTTGTACCATTTATTATGAGATTAGAGGGTGGTTTTGCTATCTATTCGGGGATTGATTGAACTCCTTGTCCACCTTGTTCAGGTATTTGGACTAGAGATGCTTGGTCTTGTTCATGAGGGAGGCCCTTGGACTTAGATCTCAAATTCTACAAGCAGCCCCCCAGTGGGACAACATTAAAACAATCACATTTCTTAGTGCTCTTGTTTGACAGTGGTACCAAGTGGGAAGGCAAAAACAACACTGACTCTACTTCCATATCTTGGAGACCTCAGGGGCTTTGCGCCCTCGACTAACAAGTTGTCCCACTTCTTCGAGGCCATTGTGGAGATATGATCTTAGAGTCTAAGGTAGTTCATGCCACTGTAGTGGACAATTTACTCTAGACCCGAGTAGTGGGCATGCCTTTAGTTCATCCAACTCATCTAGCTAGTCTCCTATACAGGGTTTCTTTTCTACAGCCTAAGATTTTAGGAGAGATGCACATATTGAGATTGTTGACTTGGAGGAAGGATATATCTCTCAGTCTCCTTCCTTGCTCTTGGGTGTTAGCTCTAGTAGTTCATGATCTTCTCTCCCTTGTACCCTAGCCCATCGCATTTCTCTGGAGGTTTTTGGATCTCAGCAGTACACACACAGTTGTATCTGTTTTTGGAACTCTTTCAGCCTTATTATTATAGCTTAGCTCTTAGTTCTTAGAGATAGTTTTGCTTTTGTCTTGCTTTTATAGGAGTGGTTCTTGCACTTCCACTTTGTATAAACATTGTTGTACTTAGCAGTCCCATTGACCTATTCATGGTCATATGTTGGACATTAATACTATTATCTTATCTTACAAGAATAATCCATGTTAATTGTGGCTTGAAGAAGGTTCCAGAAACTTCTCAAAACAATGCTAGAGATAAGATGAATCTGATCTTTCTATAGGCTGAATTGTGGCTTCTAAAAGTAGTGCTGTTTATGGCAAGCAATCATCTTAAGAATGACACTCCAGCTAAGCACATGCTTCCACAATCAAAACAACACCTTACCAACTTATTTGCATGTTAAAGTTAGCATAAAGGATGCAGTTGTTAGAATATAGAAGATCGTGCTCGTTTTACCATTGACGATACCCTCGTCACCCAACCATAGGCCGAAGCCACCCTACGAGCACCTTAACCTTGACTGAGAATTACTCCGGAAGCAAACCCTAGGCTAGATAGCCAAACAAGGTGTAGCGCATCTTCCTCCAAGGATATCGCACCAACAATAGCTGATCAGATAGTCCAAACCCTAGCCAAGAGATAGTTCAAGCCAACACTGAAAACTGGTTGCTGCAGCAGCTGCACTTGCAGCTCTCCTCCACATGTGCGCACCAAACTGGGAACTGCAGTGCGCACCAGTTGCTGCTCTGTAATTCTGAGATGTGTCAAATGAGAACTGGCGCCCTGTATTTATAGTGGTTCTGCCAGATTTGCTGGGGCCGACTTCTCCTTTTGGGTACATGTTTGTTCAGTGTATTATTATTATTTCTGGCTGACTTCTTCTCTTGGAGGCTAATAACCTAATATAAATTATCTTCTTGAGCCGACAAGACTTCTAGGGTTTTTAGCCAACTCATTAGGGTTTTCTCTTGCT
>SNQJ01S0031567.1:149269-167286 GCA_010110895.2 Picea sitchensis | reverse complement strand
TCTGCCAGATTTGTTGGGGCCGACTTCTCCTTCTGGGTACATGTCTGTTCAGTATATTATTATTATTTCTGGCCGACTTCTTCTCTTGGAGGCTAATAACCTAATATAAATTATCTTCTTGAGCCGACAAGACTTCTAGGGTTTTTAGCCAACTCATTAGGGTTTTCTCTTGCTTTCCGGAGTCTTCTATTCCCGTCAGGTTTACACGTGGAGGTAAATACCTCCCGCAGCTACCATAATATTAACAGCAGCCTCATTCATACAAATCAACAGCAGATAAGGCCTCAAAAATAGCATGCTATTGTGATGAATTTAGATCCATAAAAGCAGCGTCCTTGAACCAATATCAACCTCTGTCCAGCAGTGTCTCCCTCGTCTGAAAATAGTGTTGAAGGTTGACCCTAAAGAGCATGCTGATTTTCTGCTAAAGTTATCATCCATCCATGCATTAGAGTTACCAGCAACCTTCCTACTGCTGATTTGGGATACTTATATGCTTATTTGGATTTGCTGAGTTGTCCTCCACACTTTGCTTGATCAACAAGCAACCTGACTGGAGTGCTGGTTTTCATACTGTTCACCAGTCTTAGACCTAAACAGCACCTCCCTTTTCAATTCTTAAACACGTGCTTGACCTAGAAAACCAAGTGCCTTCCCTCACTGAATTTAATCTAAAAGCATGGCTATAATTGGCACTAAAGGTAGTGCCCTACATGGAACAAAAGGCAACTCTGTTTTGTTTGTATACTGAGTTTAGGCACAAAAAGACAGCGATATCATGCACAAACAGGGATGTTTTTGAGCATGAAGATAGTGTCCAAATTAAGCATAAGAACAGCACCTTCTTTATGCAAAGGCCGAAAATGGATCTTCTATATCTTCCCTCACAAAAGCGTGTTCCTGTCTGCTTGCTGATTTTCTTTTCAATATCAGCACTATACACTGAAACAAATTCTGAAGTAGATGCTCTCCTAAATCGCTGATGGAAAACTGATCTGGACCTGCTGATGTGGCCTCTTTATCAGTGCTGTATGAAACTGATTTGGTCTTTTTAGGAGAGCATTGTTGGCTGATATGGATTTGCAAAAGAATTGCATTATTTGATGTTGCTTTGATTGGATTTACAAGCCTCTACTGAAGCTGGTTAACTTGTAAGCTATGTTTGCTTGAGAAGCAATCTACCTTGCACGATCTTGATCCTAGCTTGGTTTCCAAGCAATCACTTATCTTGACAGTCAACTGTACAATTTGCATGCCTCCTTGTTCCAATTCATGACTGGTCACCTTCAAACTGATCATAGAAGTGTCCCATGGCAGGTATGGAGAAGTGATAACAAGGCCCTAATCCACTTCTCTTGTATGAAGGTGAATTTTGGTTTTCTACTTGTATTGTCAGTGTTTGTTTTAACATTTATGGTTTTTGAATGATGATATATATTTCTATCTTGTAATTTTCCTTTTACAAGCCTCTAATGGGGCTGGTTAACTTCTAAGCTATGTCTGCTTGAGAAGCAATCTACCTTGCACGATCTTGATCCTAGCTTGGTTTCCAAGCAATCACTTATCTTGACAGTCAACTGTACAATTTGCATGCCTCCTCGTTCCAATCCATGACTGGTCACCTTCGAACTGATCATAGAAGTGTCCCATGGCGGGTGTGGAGAAGTGATAACAAGGCCCTGATCTACTTGTCTTGTATGAAGGTGAATTTTGGTTTTCTACTTGTATTGTCAATGTCATCTGAATATTTATGGTTTTTGAATGATGATATATATTTCTGTCTTGTAATTTTCCTTTTTTTGTATTTTGTACTTTTTCTAATATTTTTTTTTCAAGGAAAACCCTGTGGGAAACCCAAGGGATGCTTACCACTTTCGTGAATAACATCCCTAGTAACCCATCGGCTTAGGCTAATGCAGCTAACCTAGGGGGATATGAACTGGGCACCTGTTGGCAGGGAACTAGCCAAATACCCAGCAACATTGGAGACAACCAGTTGAGCTAATTTGCTAATATATATAATTTTAAATACTCGCTTTGTCCTGCTTCATGATATTTTAAAATTGTCATATCCCTTTCTTAAGATTTTAAAATTGCTGTTTCCATACCCATTATCTTTTTGGAAACTTTTACATTAATCCCATTTGGTGCAACATAGGTTGCTTATCACACTGACCAACATACATATACATATATAACCACTTGTTGAATATCCAAGTGTTACAAGTACAAAGAGGAGGCTCATCTTTCAACAAGTCTTGTAATGGTATTACTTCATATGATAAGTGTAAAAAATGGCCAAAATACCATCTATGTCATGGAAGTTGAATACTAGCGCATAATTCTTCAAGTGTGTTATACTACTAGTGTGCGGGATTGCATCCTGATGCATTGGAGGCCTAATAAGAAAATGCAGTGGAAGCCTAAGAAAGGGGGGAGATGTTACACTCCAAGTAATCATGCATAAAAAGGAATTACACAAGGCAAAGTGACCATTATTGTTGGTAACATAATCAATGAAGGCTTTGTCAACGTGGGCTTAGGGTGGGCAGAAAAGACTAAGATTACTGTTTTCAACGTTTATCAAGATGTGGTACTTTAATCATTATATATATATATATATATATATATATAATGTGGAATCAATAAAAGGCTCCTTGATTCACACTCTCAGAAGGCATTGGAAAATGACCATAATTCAGCCAATGGGAGGTGGAAAACTCGTCTGATATATATATAATGCGGAATCAATAAAAGGCTCCTTGATTCACACTCTCAGAAGGCATTGGAAAGTGACCATAATTTAGCCAATGGGAGGTCGAAAACTCGTGTCTGAAGAAGTTAACATAGGAGAATGCACTCCTTTCAAACTTTGCATTTCTTTAAAAGAGGAAAATCTCTATTGCAGTTTAGTGTTTGTATTGGTGGCAGCAATATGGCTTATATTTCTAGGGGAAGATAGAAGAGAAGATGCACCCCCATCTGATTTGGATGAAGTTGGAATTTGAGCTCATGGTCCTAGATGAACAGCTGGATGGACAGCTTGAGCCTTATTGCCTCTTTAATAAGGTGAAGAGGAGGATATTTATTATTCACGTCTTCTAAATTGTTGAGGGAAGTTTGTTAGCCATCATTGATTGGATTTCGGTGGACAGTTGAGTCGTGGAAAGAGCTTTGTTAGAATTAGAGAAGTAATGCAGAACAGAAATGTCTTTTTAAAGAATTCAGCTAGAAGAGCAACTAGAACACATCAATAGATACTGGAATTAGAAAGAATAACCAATTTTCGAGTATACGCAATACTCAGATCTGAACAGGAAACTCAACCAGTGATCTATCTCTTAGTTAGCAAAACATTAGATTATCAAAACAGAGACTAGTTCTGATACAGACTTATTAAACACTGTATCTGATGCAAATTTAACTAAGAACTGATCTAAATAATAGATCTAATATAGATCCAAAGGAAACAGATCTAAACAGTGGATCTGAACTGGATCTAAGCTAAAAGCAAGATTCAGATAGAACAAACATATAGATCTAGGTTTCAGAAAGCAAATATAATCAATGATAACCTTTAGAAATTAAAGAACAACGTACAGATCTAAATAGTGGATCTTACCTTGAAGACTTACCTCAGATCACTGAAGGAGTGCATGCCACACATGAGTGATGAAGTGCCACTGACTATATGCTCAGGAAAAAGTCAGGATCATAGATTTACCATATAGGTTAGCTCTCTTGCCAAGAGATGAATGGACTGGTTGCCACCAAGAAGAAAACACCCATAACACAGAAAATTGCTGGACCCTTATACACTCAGAAAAATCAGGAAACAAAACCCTTATGCCAAGGGGTACGGCTGTCTTCGATAAACAGTCTAGAGGCTGCGGCTCAAAAGGATAGGGACAGATCTGCTAGAGAGGCCATGGCTCAATGGATAGAGGCCAGATCTGTGCATGAGAGGCCACGGCTCAAAGAATTAGGGCCATATCTGTGCATGAGAGGACACGGCTCAATGAATTAGGGCCAGATCTGAGCAGGAGAGGACACAGCCCAATGTAGAGAGGCAGGTCTGTGCAGGAGAGGCCACGGCTTAGCCAGAAATACCCTAAAGAAAAGATGGCAGCTTCAGACTTCAACACACAGGTACCTACACCATAAAACAGTCCAGCAATAGCCCTTGAATTGTCCTCAAACCAGAAGTAGACAGCAATACTTCTTGGACTGAAACCTGGCCAGATTAGGAAGGTCGAAAATATCACTAGACAACCTCAGTCACTGTTGCAAGAGGGGCGACAGCAATACTTCTTGGACTGAAACCTGGCCAGATTAGGAAGGCCGAAAATATCACTAGACAACCTCAGTCACTGTTGCAAGAGGGGCCGCATCAAGCAAAGAGAGATCCGCTCACCTTTGGAGGATAAACATAAGAGTGTTTTTAAATGAGGGGTAGGTCTCTTTTTATACTTTAGGCTAGGGTCAATAAAAGTAATAGTTAAAAGTAACAATTAAAAACAACATGTTTAATTAATATAAATATTAATTAAACATGTTATAATTAAACCATTTAATTAATCTTTTCATATTAACCCCTAAAGCAAAAACAAAAACCCCAAATAAGCACAAGCAAAGATAAAGGGGGTTTAGGTGGGGTTACTCGGTGGCAATACTTGTCCATTCATTTTCAAGGTGACCTTTGTAACTTTATCATCATTGCATATGGGATACATCCCTCATGTGGTCATGCCCACCTTCAAGGAGGGTCATACACCAACAAACACCTGATCAAGGACCAGGTTGCCCCAGAACAATTTCGGGGTCTTATCCACCAAGGTACAAGACCAAGGATCAACTCATGCCCCAGGCATGGGTACCCTGGAGCAAGTTCAGGGGCCCTAGTCATATCTAGGGACTTTAACTGCTTGGTCCCAGACCAAGAACCCCAATCGTCTACTGGGGGCCCTCACAAGGGTCTTCACTGCTTGGTCCCAAACCAAGAACCCTAGTCATATCCTGGGGGCCCTAACAAGGGTCTTTTGCCATGGCACTGACTGTTTGGTCCCAGAATAAGTACCCCAGGAGTGCACTGGGGGCCCTAGATCTCAGCTAGGGTCTTTGCCATCCTCCCAGAGAATGGCTCTAGCAGCTGCTTTAAATTCAACAAGCTTGACCACTTTATTGTGAATGTAGCTACACCGTTTAAACATCTCAACCTCTACATGTGCCTCAGAGGGCACTTTCACCAGCTTTGTACTATAAAATCCCAAATTGTAAATAGTACCATATTTGCAGCAAACCTGAATGGTGAAGCAGTGTTGTGTTCAATCAAGATGGAGCTTCAAGAGTGAATGTATCTACTTTTTGTCCGTTTTATTTTGTCCTTGTTAATATAAGAAAGTGGAGTATAGTTTTTGGCTCAATGACAGAGCTATCTGAGTGAAATATCTTGTAAGATGAAGCAGGAAGCTTCTCAACAGGCTGTATACTTGGCAGTTTAAACAACTTTGCAGGAAGATAAAAAATAAAGGCTTTGATGAAAAAGAGAGATGCTTTATTATGGCAAGAAGGTAGCTCATAATTAATGGAGGTTATGATGGAGGAGGTGTCCTTCCTATAGACACAAATACAGGGTTGGTTGTGCCCCATTTGAAGGGCATTTGTGCTTCTGTTCGAAAGCGCCTAGAGGACCCCATGGGGTGTTGTCTAATGTTGATACTTTGGCTGGATGAGTGTCTTAACACAGTAGGTTAATATAGAAACTTCCATTTCTTATTTCACAATCTTTCCTCATTCAGGAGCACATATCTGAGCACTTCTTGCATTGTTTTAGACTCCAGAGTCATTAAACTATAGAGAGGAAGACTACCTCGTAAAGCGAAACACTGCAGTTATGAGGATGGATATTAGCCTTTGGTACAATTTTGGGACAACCTCTTTTAGTTATAGAAGGGCACTCCCCCTGGTTAAGATAGTGGTTTTGTTTTGGGTAAGTTCATCATTTAAGGAGGAGGGTTTACTTCTAGACTTGGAGGGGCAACAAAGCTATAGAAGGAAGTAATTATTGCAGTATGGCCTCGAAAATTTATGCACTCTTTGGTACAATGTTGTATATTTCTGCAATTGCATAGATCCAAAACCAATTTTGAAAGTTTCATTGCCTACAAGAATTTTGGAATTTTGGTCTACAGTGGCACAACCTTGTAAAATGGAAGTATGACAATATCGCTGATTTGTGCAAGTTAGCGAAGGAAGTAATTATTGCAGTATGGCCTCAAAAATTTATGCACTCTTTGGTACAATGTTGTACATTTCTGCAATTGCATAGATCCAAAATCAGTTTTGAAAGTTTCATTGCCTACAAGAATTTTGGAATTTTGGTCTACAGTGGCACAACCTTGTAAAATGGAAGTATGACAATATAGCTGATTTGTGCAAGTTAGCTTCTAATGATTGTAGAGTCGATATAGAACAATGACTTGGTAGACTATTATATTGATTGTAAGGCACTGGCCTTTGGAGGAGGGTTTCCATTGGGAGTTTTGCAACCTGTCTATATTACTTTCCCTAATGGTGCAGGACTGTCGAGGCAATGCATGATGATATATCACATGCCCTTTTGGTAAACATAAATAATAGTATACTAATAGATACAAACAAGTGTTCCCTTTTTGTGTTTGGGAAGATGGGAGGTCCAATAGCTGTTCTTAGGTTAGTGGGTTGGTTTACTTATTAAGTTATTATACAGCCTTCACTTCTTTATAATACAGTTTGATTTTACACACTTGAAAATTACATTTTCAACCAATTTTGATTTTACACTCGTGAAATCTGCAATGCAATTGCACTACTTTGTGAGCTGCCACAAAGATCATCGAAACGAGTTCTTAAGTTAGATGCATACATTTTGATTTTGCACCTAAACCTACATTTTCACCCTCCTTTTCCTTTTGCACACGAATCAACCTGCAATAGTGCCACTTTGAGAGATACCATTAAAATTGAAGAGACGAGTTCTCAAATCTTAGGCTGCCCTGTGGCTGCTGTATCAAATAAACTGCATTGCAAGATTCCTAGATGTACGAGATTGATAAGCATGAACTCAACACCAACATTTGATGCCCCATTCTTTCTTTTGCACTGGCTGGCAAAGGATAATTTTTCCTTCACATAGAGACAAGAAGGGGATAATGTTAAAATATTTGGCAAATGCTTTTCTTTGTCTCCCATTGCCCTTTAGCCTCAATTGTCTTTCCTCTGATTTGAGACTTTAAGCATCTGATGCTTAGTTGAGATTTACTTGTACGATGTTCTTTGGATGCTCAAGCCTTAATTAATTTTGAATAAAATTTCTGAGATACAACTTAATTCAATGTACATCAAATCTTTAATTTCTCACGTTCCCCTCAAAAATAACAATCCTTGACAATTTCATATGTTAAATTGTTGATGTAAATATCAATGCTGTAAACTTCGTGTCGGGGAAAGTGTCGGCGAGGGTGGGGTAGACATCATGTCGGCGACATCGGCGGAAAATGTCGGAATATGTCGGCAAGAATGTAACTTATCAGTGACAACAGCAAAAAATATCGGAATATCTCAAAAAAAATGTCGCAAGACCTCAAAAAAAACAAAAATACTCATTTTTTTTCATTTTTTTAATTTTTTTAAACAACAAAAGCAACAACAACATCAAATAAACACTTTTCTACCTCAATATGAAAATACAACCAATAAATAAGATGCCTTAAGATGTCAAGTGGTCACATGTCGTTACTAAACTGAAAATTCTGAAACATGTTGAAGTTTTAAAAATAAAGACTATTGTGGAGACACTTTCATAGTCAGTCTCATGGATATCATGACCACTGGAGCTTAGATGTTATCAACTATTTCATGATTCTAATCTGATGTGAGATTAAGATGAATTAAGATACGATATCATGACCCTCGAGCTTAGACTATAATCACAGTGTAATTTAGAATTAGCATTATCTTGATTAATATCATCATGGATATCATGATACAAATATTAAGATGATAAAAGGTATTATATCATGATAGAATAATAGAGCTGCCATAATCTTAATATAGGAGTGATAAAGGTGATAATAAGATTTGACTTTCCAAATCATTAGAGACAATTATAGACAAGATATCCAAAGTATGCTCTTGAATATATCAAACTTTGACACTTTAAAATTGTGGCCTTATCAGAGATGAACACATAAATACATAATCAGTAGAGGCTCTAAATGGCCTCTGGCATCAAATAACATACTAAGTTAGAGTCTTCGAAGTACTATGGGTGGAAATGCCAATGAAAAGTACAAAATAGCTATGGGGTAGATACTAGAACCATAGAATGAAGAATCTCAACAGTTCCTTAGTCATTGTTGTCAGGTAGTCCTCCATGTCATAATCATCAGATTGGCATCACTACCTTGCTCTCTCCATCCTCCTCTCCTCCCTATCCAAGTAATCCAGTGCATTTGTTGATGTGGACTTTGAAGGATTATTTAAGAGGATCACCATCATCAAAAAGTGACCAGCTCTAGCATTAGTTCATTAAGATCAGAGTTGGCTAATGCCAACTCAACCTTGTTGTTCAAGCCCATCATCAGAAAACACATCCCACATGCTTGTCTTTCCACCACAACCATCCTTCCTCTCTACTTGTATATAAAATGGAGGTTGGAGTCCACATACACTATAAGTCACACGATAAATGACAAAGAGAAGGAGTTCAATGAAGAGTTTTATACTTGCGTGAAGGGTACATTTTCTTGAGGTCATGAAACAAAGGTTCAACAATCAATACCAACATCGAGGTATAAGGGCTTGGCAGTTCTCTTGATTAAATGTCAGTTCCATACTCTCATACGCATGATAGAATCGGTAGAACATTGCAATCTTAGCAATCTTGAAATCCTGAAAACTGGTAGAATCTGCTGAATTTTGAATGGGACCTAAAATTCTACTTTCTCCATGTGAAGTCCAATGAGATTGGAACCACACTCAAACATCCTGAAACAAATAATAGTAATGTTAAAAATTTAAGTAAAAGGATGAAAATGAAGATAAAGAAAATTACCATTAAGAATTTTAGTAGAAATTTTAAATTTAAGTAAAATTTTTTTTTAAGCAGGCGAAACTTTCCCATCGACCCAGCGGGTTAATGGGAAAAGTTTAAGCAGATTAATCTTCAGTATTGACACTTTCAATGTAATGTCGAAATTTAGCGAAATTACAGACAGATATTTAGAGCACCTTAAATTCCGGAAAAGTAATGGCCAGAAATTTCAAGTTATTTCGCGACATTTACAGCAGTGGTAAATATCATCATGTGTGAGTTTGGGAGCTTGAGAATATCTATGGGATGGAGATTTATGACATATAATAAACAATGGTTAGTTATTCACACACTAAATTAAGCAAAGGAACATGAAAGAAATGATAAATTGCAAACTTGATAACAGGGGATTCATCTAGGATTTAAAGCGCTTCTTTCTCCTGAAAGAAAAAAATTCTTCTGTATGCTCCTGTATTCATGTTGTGTAATTTTTCCTGCCTGAAAGAAAAAAATTCTTCTGTATGCTCCTGTATTCATGTTGTGTAATTTTTCCTGTTGTTTAAAAATGTATAGGTGTTGGTGGGGGAAGGGATTCATTCAATTGAATTAGGTGTTGTGATCTTTTTGGTTTAATAACAGAAACAAGGTACTCATTATTATTGTGGTAACTCTGGTTGGAGATATAGTACCATGATGGACCAGTGGAGGATGTAGCATGGCATGCAATTCATGACCATCTCTTTGGGTCTGTAGGGGATGACCATCATTTGCTTCTATGGGATATCAGGAAAGACTCCGAGAAGCCACTTCATACTGTTGAAGCTCACCAAGCTGAGGTAATAGCCGTTAAACTATCTGAATTGTTTTTGTGGAAAATTTCACCAGAAAAACTCATTTATCACATATATTTCAATATCAAAAGTTTGTCCTTCGATTCCCAGACATCATATTTTGAGGTATTGTTACCTTGTTTATTACATTCAAAACTCTCCTGGTTTACTATTAGAGGTCAAAATATTATCACTTATGATAAGAGAAAGTAGCTATCAAAGCTGCAGCTTACGTGACTACATGATGTATTCAACATAGTTATCTTCATTCTCCTTGACATTCGTTATTTGATTGGTGTATTCGTTCAAGGAGCTATGCTGTCATCTCTTTGTTTGTTCTTGTAGGCAGGTTTGTCCTTTTTTGCATTTAACTTGAAGTTTTGCTTTTGGTACATAGTTTGTGAAGTTGTTTTCTTGTAATAGTTTGTGGAGAT
Organism: Picea sitchensis; assembly: GCA_010110895.2. Classification (NCBI taxonomy): domain Eukaryota; kingdom Viridiplantae; phylum Streptophyta; class Pinopsida; order Pinales; family Pinaceae; genus Picea; species Picea sitchensis. The sequence continues at coordinate 156,949 of SNQJ01S0031567.1, read as the reverse complement.
GATGTCCAGGTTAACTGTTTGGCTTTCAATCCTTTCAATGAATGGATTGTGGCTACGGGCTCTGCAGACAGAACTGTTGCACTCCATGACATTCGCAAGCTGGACAAAGCTCTTCATACCTGTGCACATCACATGTATGATTCTTTTATATGTTTATTTTTTGAAAATTTAAATAGAATCTGAAGTTGTTGCTTAGATAATCCTGTTTAACCTTTTTTTATGTACATCTATCTTTGACATTACTTAGAGAAATGAAATGATACCTACAGGATAAAAGTATTACAGTATAGCTTCTACCTGTAAGTGGTTTTCTTTGGCTTTTTTGGCTTGGAGAGAGACAGGCTCAGTGGAAATCTACCTTAAACAACAACTACCATTTATGTATCTGTCCTTGCAGAGAAGAAGTGTTCCAAATTGGTTGGAGTCCCCAAAACGAAGCTATATTAGCATCATGTGGATCAGATAGACGACTCATGGTTTGGGACCTCAGTAGGTGAGATTAGGAAGGAATTATATATATCCACTTTTAAAAATCAGCTTATTTCAGCTCTGATGTATATGATTGTAAAGCAGAACACATACTATTTCTATAATCGTTTGCTAAGTGGCACTAGTCCCGTTTTTTTTTGCAATAGAATTGGCGATGAGCAAAATCCAGAGGATGCTGAAGAGGCACCTCCTGAACTGCTATTCATACATGGAGGACATACCAGCAAGATTTCGGACTTTTCATGGAATCCAGCTGAGGAATGGGTCATTGCCAGTGTTGCTGAAGACAACATTCTTCAAGTTTGGCAGATGTCAGAGCACATTTACAATGAGGACAATGATTCACCAACAGCTTAATAGGTTTGTTGCTGTTTGGACCAGCTAATTGATTGTTTACATGACCTCAGAAAAACCTCGAGCCTCTTCATGCCATATTCCATGGCACAGGGCTGAAGAAGCCTGAATATCAGCAGAAAGCGAGCTTGTATATTGCAGTAACTTGAAGGATTCTCTTTTATGAGAGGGAAAAAGTTTCTCAGCACTTGTGAAAATTGTCTTGGACATTTAATTTCTCTTGTGAAAGTACAGAGCTTCTCTTCATTTACAGAGTTGTGCAAAATCGCCTATAATGCTATGAATTGTCAGGTGACTGTAATCTTATGATTTTCTGATACAATTTGAAGATGAATTATGTGAGTTGTCTCGTTTTCTTATTCCAAGTCCATTTTATTTGTCTCTCTTCATATCTCCTTTGTAAATCTTTTGAATTGAAGTAAGTATATTGTTTACAAAATATTCACATAGCAAACGTTTAGCAGTCAAAATCATGTTTGAATGACCGTTACTCTAATTTACACCGTAGGTCTTGACACATAGTATTCATAGAAATCTCACCCATAGGAGTTCCATTCAAATGTGTGAAGTTCTTTTGTTGAGGATGAAGGTGTTGTTTTTGTTCGTTTCAAAATTGTAGACTATGTGAGCATGCAAAATCGCATGACATTGTTTGGTGTTGTCCACTTCATCCACAGACCCTTTTTAAACTGGAAGGCCAACTATTTCAAGCGTTAATTTGGTGTACCCAAGGTACCCACTTAACTCTCCAACCAAGGATTCCAACACATGATTGATGCATGCACACACAATTATGAGCACAAGAATGAACAAAATATTCTATTAGAACTTGCCTTACTTGAGAGAGGGCGACTTTGCAACGCCACTTCAAGGGGGCTCCTCCAATATTGCCAAAGACACAGGATACAAGATTGAATGATCCTATGATGACATCCCCTTCTTATTTATGGGCCTAAGAACCCGACCCTACTGACACCACTAGCAAGACACAAGATACAAGGTTGAATGATCCTATGATGACTTCCCCTTCTTATTTATGGGCCTAAGAACCCCACACTACTCACACCACTAGCGGACCATAGTTAATGACATGACCACTTACATAATCAAGAGCACACAGATACACCTTCCCATGACCATACCTACCAAGTGGGCCTTACTAAATGCATTTGCCTCATTGCGCCATTAATAGCACACCACATATCTACTATTGTCTTGATCCCTATTCCAGGTTGTCACATAGGTATGGAGGAACATAACATACTCCTCCCCTTCAAAAAGCTTTGCTCTCAAAGAGCACACACATACACCTTCCCATGACCATACCTACCAAGTGGGCCTTACTAAATGCATTTGCTTCATTGTGCCATTAATAGCACACCACATATCTACTATTGTCTTGATCCCTATTCCAGGTTGTCACATAGGCATGGAGGAACATAACATACTCCTCCCCTTCAAAAAGCTTTGCTCTCAAAGCTTGCCATGGAGATGGAACAATTGCGCATACATAACCCTGAAGACTCAAAGACTAGTACATACCATTGAGAAACTAGCTTGGACTTGGGAATATTATTAAGCAATGGAGTTGGTGAAAGCATAGAAACCCTGCCAAGGTGTGCATGATCATCTCTCGTCATTGTCTTGTTTGGTGAACTTGAGAGATGGTAGCCATTTGTAGCTCGAACTTTTTCATTCCTTGATTCATCAATAAATCCCAGGTCTTGGATTAGGTCAATTTCCTCGACTCTGTGTTAGAAAACCCATATAGGGTTGAATGGCCTAGATGAATTCGCTGGAATGACTAGACTCGAAAAGTGGAATTGGTGATTGTAAAATAAGGTCCCCTGCTTTGATCATGGCTAGCACTTCACTTGGGAATCAAGACTTCTTGATGGTTGCAAGGAGAATCAAAGGTTTGCCTATCCCATAAAACTGATGTGAGATTTGTAATTGGATTAAATTCTTGATTATTCCAAGCATGTGCCTTGCGATGGCCTATTACTCGTTGATATGCTTTCTTCATTTTTGGTAGCCACTGTTGTCCCAACATCAAATTGTGGAAATGCTTGCCTTAGTTTGAAGAGTAGATTGTAGCAGTCAGTGTTGAATTGATCAAATAAATTCTTGAAATCCATCCATGTGCATTGGTATAACCAAGGTTTGCTTGGGATCCAATCAAAGGTTTAATTATCAATGTATGATGAGGTGAGGTTAAACGATTATGTAGGAATATGATGTAAGACAGTATTTTTCGAACTGATTGATCGAATGTTTGCCACCAATGTCGTTAAATTTTCTTACCTCAAGCCTAGGAAGGTGCTCATAGGGATGTGGTTTCTTATTGTCCGAGTTGGAAGCCCCGAGCCTTCCCTCCAGTGGATGCTGCCACCAAGCCATGAATAGTGCTTAATTTTCCAAAAGATAGCAAGTGACTACATGCACACACAGGGAGTGCTTGAAGCGCCACTATTTGGGGTATCCCTGTTGGAGAGGGCTTATGATTAATTGTATGCCTAGATTTTGTTATCTAGTCATAAGGTGTCTATGTACAAAGGTATGTCCAATATTGAATGTTTCAATGATGACAATTTCGAGAGTGAATTTGCAGAGAGTATAGTCGATCAAGTCGTTATTATCTTCAAGAAACTTTGCTCCCTCTTTCTTACGAGGGTATCAAAGCCTATGGAATTTGTAAAATCTGACTTGAATTTTGAACTCCTCACTTGCAACGATGACTATGACAAGAGCACCCTTGATAACCTTTATTCTTCTTTGATTTTTTGTTCAAAAATTGCAGCTCGTGACGGCAACAACTTTTTGAATATGCAATGCACTATGAAGGACTTCTTAGCACCTTTGGCACATAACTCGCTAAGCCCACGGTGAGGGAGGAAGGGTTCTTCAAACATAAATACGTACCAAGCAGACAGACAGACAGACAGATTTCAGCACAATCTGCATAAATGTGTACCGAGCAGACAGACCGATTTCAGAATAATCCGTGGAATGGACATTGTGAAACGTTGTCGTTCTCAAAGAAATGCCAATGCAATGGATTTTTGCCTTCAAGATAACACCGCGTGAGCTTGAACAACACATTGCGCCAATAAATGGAAATGCACTTACCAAAACATGCGCTTGAAGTGGCCGAGCTAGGGCTTGGAAGAAAATATTCCAGGATGCCAAGTCTATGCCGACGAGCAGTTATTTTTGAGCTTAGGGTACACTGACAAATATCGTTGAGACAAAATGATTCTGCCTCAGAAAATCTGTTTATGGAAGAGAGGAGCGGCGTTGGGTTTCCAAAGAGACAGCAATGGAGATTCACCATTGTCTCAATATATCACTGAGCGGAGCTGGGTTTTCAAAGAGACGGCAATGGAGATCCACCAATGTCTCGATATATCTCTGACACTGCTCTAAGCGCACTCCGAAATTGGAAATTGTTTTACACAGAATGACAACTCCAAAATTGGAAATTGTTTTACACAGAATAACAATGGGTAAACAAAGGAATTCAGAAAAAAAGTCTTGGTTTTTTGGTGTATAACCCACGTGAAGGATAAACTAAGTTTCCAAGCTGATATGTGAACGTGACGTTTTATGATATGGAGACAACAATGACAAGAAAAAAAGAGGAAAAAAATGGTATCTGATATAGAAAAGAACAATTAATATCAACGGAGCTAATGGATTGGCGGTAAAATTAATATCAACGGAGCTAATGGATTGGCGGTATAGATGCATCTTAGTCATTGTAAGGTTTTCCGCTAGATTTAAGAAAGAATCCCAGGTACTTAAAACCAGCCTCTAGCGGTTTAACTTCAAAAGGCAAAAATTCTTTCAAGCTCCTCTTCTATCCAACTTGCTTCCAGAAATAAGGACTTCTGTGGACGGAATGACATCCCTGTCGCCAAGCAGAAAAGATCCAGTACCTCCTTAAAAGTTTTCCATTCTGTAATGGTTCCATTCCCAAATAATAATACATCATCCAGATGTGTAATTCTTAACCCTTTTGCCACTAAAACACCTTCAATCTTCCTTTCCTCAACCAGCTTCTGGATGGATCTGCTCAAATCTTCTACAACAAGTAGGAATAGTAGTGGGGATAACGAGAAACCTTTAGTCCTCTTGAACTTAAAAAAAAACTGGACGGGCAACCATTTATCAAGACAACATAATTTGCAGAAGAAACACAACCCATAATCCAATCTGTAGCCTCTAAAATCAAACCAACCTGTAATAAAACTAATCTTAAAAATCCCCAATCCACTCTATGTCTTCATCATATCCAATTTAAGAACTAGAGCTTTGTAATTTTTTGCCTTGATACTATCTAAGGCTTCCTGTGCCACTCTTATGGCATCAGAAATTTGTCTACCCTCCAGAAAGCCAAATCGTTCCTTTGAAATCCCTGTTGAGAGTGATGCTTTAGTTCTGGAGGCAATCATTTTTGTGATAATCTTATAAGCCAAATTACAMAGTGAGATAGGTCTAAACCCCTCAAAAGTATCTGGCTTATCCCTTTTTGGAATAAGGGTTAGAAAGGTAGCATTCAAAGCTCCTGCAACCCTACCTTTCTGTCTAGACTCTTCAACYGCCTCTAGTAGTTTATTCCCYAAGAGATTAAAAAAAGCCAGGGRAAATTCTACAATCCAACCGTCCGGCCCTGGACTTTTTGAAACAGTAAAACCTTTCAGAGTTGCTAGTAATTAAGTCAGGGTAAYTGGATCAACAATTCTAAGGCCTTCTTCCTCGGAGAAAATCCTAGGATATTCCTTTATAACTGGCAGTTGATTTGAGATAGTAAGGTTTTCTCGAGCCTTAAATAAATTCTGAAAATATCCAATGGCTTCCTTTTGTAGCCCCTGTTGGCAAGTGACCACTGATCCATCCTCCTTAGTAATATCCTAGATAACATTGGCTTGTTTTCTAGAATTTGCAAAAGCATGAAAAAACTTAGTGTTCTTGTCTCCCGAAGCCAGTGAATTTATCCTACTTTTTTGTCTCCAAGTTTCTTCCTCTTGTTTTAAGAGAAACACTTTTCTCTTTTCTTTTTCTATTACTAGTAATTTGTCTTCTTCCTTCTCAAATCCCTTGGGGAAGTCAGAATAGAGAATGTCTAAATCACATTCTATTTGTATCAGTTCCTCCTTTGCCAAGCGTTTTTTATTTCTTTCCCAACTAATGACCAAAGATTTAAGTAGTTTGAGTTTTTGAACAAGAGAGTCCATCGGAGTTAAAATTCCTGTCTCCAACCCATTCCAAGATGATCTCACTAAGTTTATAAAATCTATTCTTTGGTAGACTAGGGTTGGCTTGAGAAAAAAAATTGAAAAAATAATCTCGATGTGGAGTCATAGATGGCTGACCTTAGGGGGCAAGGTCACTCTAGTTAAATCTGTATTAGAAAGCATACCTATTTATTGGCTTTCTTTGGCGAAGATTCCAAAAAACATACTAAATAGAATTAGAAGAAAGATGTTTAGCTTCTTATGGACTGGAAAAAAAGAAAAAGGAGTGCACCTGGTAAACTGGAAAAGAATTGCTAAACCAAAGAAGACACGAAGGAGGGGTATTAAAAATATCTTCTTTTTTGGAAAAACACTGGTAGCTAAAAGTTTGTGGAGGTGCCTTATGGTTCATGGGCTCTGGCATGAAGTGGCTTTCAAAAAATACTTAAAAAANATTGCTAAACCAAAGAAGACACGAAGGAGGGGTATTAAAAATATCTTCTTTTTTGGAAAAACACTGGTAGCTAAAAGTTTGTGGAGGTGCCTTATGGTTCATGGGCTCTGGCATGAAGTGGCTTTCAAAAAATACTTAAAAAATAAAACTGTTGTTGAATGGTTCAGACAAGGCAAAAAAAATTGGGCTGGGATTTCAAATGTTGGAGAGCCTTAACTTCATCCTTATCCATCATAACTGATTGGCTTGTCTGTGATCCAAGGGTTCAAATTTTGCTCAAAATTCTAAGTGCTCGGAATCGCTTCAAAACGAACAGGGACGTAGGCCTCGTCGTCACGAATCCAATGCACTTCGAACGGGTTCAAATGGACACTGTATGAGTGAGATATCACGTTCTGTTCGATTTGCCAAACATGCAAAAAAAAGAGAGCTGACTGTACAGTTTGTACATGTTGACGTGGCAGGGTACGACTCACACGTGGCAGGTGACGTGGCATGATGCTGATGTGGCAGGGTACGACTTACACGTGGCAGGTGACGTGGCATGATGCTGACGTGGCAGGTGATGTGGCATGATGTTGACGTGGCAAGATGTTGAGTTGGCATTGACGTGGCAGAGGATGGTCGAATTAATTGAGGACACGTGGTGGATTTTTGGCGAGTTGTATGGTGCCACGTGGCCTAGGCATGGGTTGCCACGTGGCACCCTGTTTTGGTTATGGTGTGTAAAAGGTTTATGGAGTCCATGGGGATCGAACCCCGGACCTCCCCCAAGGTTCAACGCTTTGGTAATGTGTGGGCTACCACTAGCCCACATGGTGGTACTTACTATGTAAAGGTTTGAATTTAAATTTAAATTCGCATGTGTTGTAATTCGGGCGCGGGTCCGGGCTGGGGCTTAGCCCCAACCCTCGTTTTTATACTTCCTTCCATGTGACCACCCATGAAAAACACGTGCGCAGGTTGTGTTCAAACGATCCATTTTTGGTAGCCCGACACTTGGTGCGCCCTCAGCCCTGCATGCAATGACCCCTTTTTATGCGCCGGGACGTGGCCATATGACCCCCCATGCACCTAACACCTCCATCTTTGGGGGCCCAAAATCCGCTAACGGTGCGACATTTTGGTACTAATCACAGGAATGCA
>SNQJ01S0031567.1:137375-149146 GCA_010110895.2 Picea sitchensis | reverse complement strand
ATGATTTCTCACCAGAATATCTTACAGAACTGCATGAAGACACAATCCTTGACAGGAGGATGAGAACTTCAAAACGAGGAAATGTGGAATATCTTTGAATTGGTCTTAAAGACACAAATCCAAGCAAGGCCAAGTGGATTGAGGTTGGGAAGGTGAGGGAACTATACCCTCATCTTTAGATAGATTGAAAGTAGTCTTTTGGAGGTCCAAAAGCTTCCCAATGGGGAGGTGTGATCCAGTGGATCAAATTTTGCTCAAAATTCAAAGTGCTCAGAATCACTTCAAATCGAATGGGTGCATAGGCCTCATTGTCACGAACCCAACGCACTTCGAATGAGGTCAAACAGACATCAGATGAGTGAGATATCGCATTCTGTTCGATTTGCCAAATAAGCAAAAATTTGCTGACTGTACAGTCTGTACAGGTGATGATGTGGCAGGGCCATACGCTGACGTGGTAGGTGATGATGTGGCAGGGACATACGCTGATGTGGTAGATGATTATGTGGCAGGTGCTAAGTGGGAAGCCGAGGGTCGACGTGGGCGAATCATCTTTCGACACGTGGCATGATTATTGACCAATAGAGTGGTGCCACGTGGCCCAGATGTGGGCTGCCATGTGGCACCGTTTTGTGGTTGGTAAAATATGTCATGAAGTCTATGGGGTTCAAACCCCGGACCTCCCCACCGCATATGGCAACGTCTTGGCAAAGGCCGCCCAACCGGCATGCCACCACTTGTTCCTTATTATATGTATCATGTTATATCTATTTGAGTTGGGATACGTTGTACTTTGGGGCGCGTCTGGGCTGGGGCTTAGCCCCAACCCCTGGTCGCACACACATTGCCATATGACCATGAAACGAGCACGGGTTTTAGTTTTCAAATGGTCACGTGTTGATAGCCCACCACTTGTCAAGCTCTTGTACCGCCTTGTAACGGAGCCTTTAAATTGCGCTGGGACGTGGCCACATGGCCCCCCATGCGCCCAACACCTCCGCCTTTGGGGGCTTAGTTTCATTAACGGTGTGAAAAATTCATGCATTTTGCGGGTATGTGCGGTGTGTTGGGTTTAGGCACAGAAAAATGCCCAGAGGCCAGGTTGGGACTCATAGAGGTGCGTTTTGGAGAACCAGAGATAACAAGCTTGAAGGGGAAACTTCCAGGAAGCTTATCTTCTTCAATTTTTTGGCCAAACCAGGTGCTGAAAAAGCCCAGCTAGGGGTTTTTGGACGTTCTGGAGCCATTGGAGCCATCTATTTGGCATTTTGAGCATTGTAAAGCACTGATTTTAGCACTTTGAGCAAATAATATAAAAGATCCATTGGAAGCTGGACCAGGAGATGTAGCCCAAGAGAGGGGTGAACTCCTTTATCATTTGTTGTGTTATATGTTTACTGTTCACTATTAATTGCTGGTTATTATCTGCATCTTGAATGTGAAAGTTTCTCTAAATTTTGTGTTTGTAAATTGATCCTTTTGCCTAAGCACTCTTAATTAAAAACTTGCAAAATATTTCAAGATACAAGCCTTTTTCATTTTTAGATCACACACTACTACATGATGTTGTTTCTTTTCTCTTCATCCTGGCCCTGACCCCTCGTCACGCACCCTTGGATAAATCTTCTCTACTCCTCTGCTTAAATTTCCTTAGCTTAAATATTCTTACGTATATCTCGCCTCTTTCTCTCCTCTACTCTTATGGGTCCATTCCATTCCTCACCTCATCTCAACAATTTATGGATCCTCCTCAACATATCCATCTCCTTTCCTTTTCCCCCATATTTGCAAAATTCCCCCCCCCCGCCAACGCTAGGGGGTTTACTCAGCGATTTTATTGGGCTCCATGTGAATCGACCCCTTCTCCATGAACAACATTTTGATTTAGAGTTGGATTCCTTCCAGCATTCTCTTTCTTGGACCTTCTTAAAACTTTCTTTCAACCTCACTAAAGGAATCCATATACTCCACAACAAACTCAACAATGTAGTCCTCCACTCAAGAAAACCATAAATTAATAGCTCGAGTCCACTTATTATCTAACACCTTCAAGTTATCAAGCATGGCTTGATCCCAAACTACTGGTTCCAACGACCACCAAGCTAAATTGATAATAATCTTCCTTTTCAACCATTCATGTAACATACAAGGAAATTCAGTAAAGAACAACTCATGCATATCAGAGTAGATATACTGGTCTTTCCATTACTCTACATTCACCCTCAATCCTTGAGTCTCTCACACAACAAAGTCCTATCCTTTTATAGCTAATCGATCTTGAATTTCCTCCTTCGATGGATGCCACCTCATTTCTTGCCTTCGTCATTCCATACAAGACTTCAGGTCCCGAGAACATAACCAATTGTTGGCTCGTTTTACGCTTGCACACGTCCTTCCTCACACTAGGGATTTTAGACCCAGGGTTTTGTTGAGCACTCAACACACCCTAAAAAGCCTATGTTGAATTTTACTTTTTGGGTACCACTTGATCTTTTGCACTGTCTAATTCGACTAAGATATGGAAAATGTTGCCTTTGCTTATCTTTTTTGATTCTCATTAAGTCTTCCAAAATTTGCTTGAGTCTATGAAAACCCATGAATTTAAAAGACTTAACACTTAACAAAGAATCAACAACCATAACACTTTCCCCGACGCGTTCAAAGATTCGGCACTAAAAAGAATTAAAGATGAAGGAAAATCATTCGAATAAACTGCAGTCGCCGAGCACCGATCTTCACCGACATCGGTAGAAGGAAGTTTTTCTTTCGCGATGAGCTTCATACAAAGATATCGCCGATGACCGATCCCCTTCGGCATCGGTAAAAGGCGAGGATAGTAAATGTTAACNAGTAAATGTTAACGAAGGAGGCAATGATATCGCCGATAGCCGATACCCGACGCGCTTAGCAAAATCGGGGAAGATCAAGTCGCGACAGACATTCAAACCCCGCTAAAGTTTTTCTTCGATCGCCGACTTCTAAAATATTTTGGCATCAGGAGTTTTTGAGGATGCTAACCCAAAGGAAACTACGCGATATGTTTATTCCCGAACGCCAATCCCTGATACCTTTTCGACATCAGTAGTCCCAGGTTTATATTAGAGCTCACAACTTAAACAAAGTCCCCAGCCAGTCGTGCCATGTCAGCACCGTACAATAAAATCGATCGGCGTCAGAGGTTTTCGTAGAATAATATCAATGAAAAAATTCGTATCACCTCGTCGATCCCCCAATCCACCCACTACGAAAGGAACACGATGGGATGTTTAAGCGCTAGATACATTGCAATCCAGAGCATTTAAGGGACTAATTAATTCCAAATCTCGCATTAGTTTCTATCTCGTGCGTGAATCAAAAGGACCATTTGAATTTATCGATACAACACATCACCCTCCGCGCCTCTGCCATCAACCCACTATGAATTAAATTGCAGAGATTCGACGGTAGATTCGTTTGAATTTCACTCATCACCTGAATTAATTAGCTGATATAACTGGTAAGTTTTTCCCCGTTAAATCTTCTCGAGCCATTGTAAACAAGACCATTCTGTGCACAAAGGATTTTTAGCGCATCCAGAGGAGCAAGACGAACAATTCAAAAGCTTTTGATCCCCCCGTGAGTATCAAACTACAAATTTTAGTGAGTGTTACAGGTATGTACCAGTCTGGTTTCTCTGTGTTTTCACTTCAAATATACATCAATATCCAATATCACTCTGTGCACAGGCCCTAAAAGATTTTTTTAATTTTCGATTTGCAGAAACAATGCCTTTGAGAAAGCCAAACACTAGGTGATTGCCGAGAGTGCCTAAACTAATGGAACCAGAGGTGGGAGAAGGCTCGTCACCAGGGCCAACAAAACAATTAGAATTCACTCTGAGGCCGAAACCAGTCATCAAAACATCCACCAAGAAGATTTTCACTCAACCCTCGGACTTTCGAGACATAGAGGAAAACACAGAGGGCAAGGCGATTCTCCCGCACTGGGGAGAACTCTTCAAGAAGATCAGCTGAGAAGAATTCCCATAATATACCTCGCACAATGACCCCGACATGAGAAAGCTTGATGATGAGGTTTTTCCAAATATCCGATTGTCATACCTGCACATGGTAGTGAGGAGGACCCCGATGTTCCCCTGTATAGAACTGTTGCAATGGCTCATCGAGCACACAGACACACAAAATTGCTTGATCAACGACGACAATGGCCAGTGTGTCGGGTTTTTCTTTCCAGTAGAGGTGCATAATTATTACAAGCTCAGAGACCCGGAAGAGCGATTGAATACTGATTTTTTCGTCAAATTTTATGAATGCCACGACACTGGCCGGGTGATGGCTTCATGGTGGCGAGAGGATAAAAAATTCACCAATCGGACCTCCAACTGGTACCAAATGACCAACTTAAGGGAGTCATATATCTATCTAATGGCCCTCATTTGCCAGTTATATGGGGAGAAAGATTGCTCTAAGTTTTCAGAGGCTTGGATGCCTCTAGCTTATACTATAGCCATTTCCAAGAGAGGTTTTAACTGGGGCACCATCATTTCAAAGCAGTTGAGCATTTGCATACAACATGCTTAGATGTCGAAAGAAGGAGAGACTCCATCCTTCTATATGGCTTCTTATCTATTGGACTTCATCTGTGCCATAAATGTTTTTTTTCAGAATGAACTTGAGTTGGCACATCATGGAACCCCTGGTCCATGTATATTTCAACGTCTTATGGGAGAATAGGTACAAAAATATCCTACTCCCTCATCTGCAATGAATTCATTTCATTATTTTCAGGAAAGAGTGCCCAAGACTATCGGCTGTGGCCAAAAAGATGATATCAAAGCTTGGTCACTGGTATCTAGATGAACACGATACTTATATCAGGGTTTTCAGGGCCACCAAGGCACCACACCTTTTACCCGTGCATTTCCCTGATTGACTAGTGGTAGGGGAGATATGCTACTAGACTATCCTACAAGGCTACAACGCTTTCCTGGTAAAAGACAAGAAACAAGCATTCATACCTTATGGATTCCATATAGGTTTCTACCTAGTTAGAGACACCGCCCAAGCTAAGCAGGAAGGACGAAGCCAATTAGAGTTCTGATTCCGGACCAACCATTTTCACAAACATGAACCAAAAGGTCTAGTCTTGAAACATGCATCTCAAGTGTCATCTTGCTGACCATATTCCCACGACAAGTTTGAAGATGAGGTCTTCATAGAAAATGCTTAGGATTGGGATGAAGTGGTGGCAAGGATGGCCAACCCTAAGATGACCAGGTTCAAGGCCATGGGCATGAATGAACATGCAACAATCCTAGAGTAATCGACTCAAGGGGCCCTCCGGGCAAGAGAAGAAATGATAATATCTGAAGCAATAGAATCCCCCCAGGCAGCGACCGAAATAACAAAGATTCCCCTGGTAGCCCAAATATAAGAAATAAATTTCCCTGAGGCCCACCAAAAGGTCTAGTCTTGAAACATGCTCTTAAGTGTCGTCTTGCTGACCATACGCCCATGACAAGTTTGAAGATGAGGTCTTCACAGAAAATGATCAGGATTGGGATGAAGTGGTGGCAAGGATGGCTGACCCTAATATGACCAAGTTCAAGGCCATGAGCATGGATGAACATGCAACAATCCTAGAGTAATCGGCTCAAGGGTCCCTCAGGGAAAGAGAAGAAATGATAGTAACCGAATCAGTAGAAGCCCCCCAGGCAGCGACCGAAACAATAGAGATTCCCCTGGTAGCCCAGATACAAGAAAGAAATTTCCCTGAGGCCCAGGATACGCGTGAGAGAGGGTTACTCATTTATGAACAGGCCCAACGGATAATGGATCAGATGCGCGATAACCCGAACCTCATCGGGATGCCAGTGCTCCTTGCCGACAACCCAAATGAAATCTAGACAGGCCCAAGTGACCCTGAACTGATAGATGTCGATGAAATCGTCAGGTTAGATGACCGTGAAGTCACAATGCCATGAGCCAGATCATCGTCGGGTGTTTCGGCTTAGCCGAAGATAGTCGAGGTATCAGTGGGAACAAGAGCATTAGACCCCCTCCGCGAGTTAATTAAAATCTATGATGATGATGAGAGCCCAGAGGTATCTCTTGGGACCCCTATGCATATTGAAGAATAAAAGGGACCTGAGAAGACATCTTCTCCTACTCCTAAGGTCTAAACCCAGGAAGTCCCACAGAAGGAAAAGGAAGCCGAGAGTGTCCCAGACACTAAAATACCTGATGCACCGGAGACCCAAGCGGACAGTCCGAAGGACGAGCTGGGGTCGAGCGAGCCAGAGGAAGGAGCTCCGCAGCAAGAAATCGATGTTTCAACAACTGATGAACAAATAAGTATCGAGTCTATCCCTGACACCTCTATTTCAATCGGTACTCAAACCCCCGATGAGCGACAAATAGAAGCCGGGCCTTCAGAGCATAACGAGGAAGTTCAAGAACACAATCTTGAACAAGTGTACACCATTGGAAGTCTGGGGAATACACTCACATGGGGGGATCAACAAATTCTTGAACCTGTGGATGAAGTAGCCGATATACATGCGATCACCTATGATCGGAAGAGGAAGGCTATTGTCCAGAGAACCACCAAGAAAAGGAGGATCAATTTGGATTGCTCCATCCTCATCACTACATAGGAAAATTGGATAAACATAGAACATGCCAGAACATCCAAACTTATCGGCGTGGGGAGAGCGATCTCAGATGCCAACCTAAACAGAGCTAAAAGAGATGAAAAGGAATTGGCCGCCGCCCTAAAAGAACTAGAACATTTGCGCCACTTGGCTAAGTACTATTAGGACACTACACAAGTCATGATGTACTTAAGGAGAGAATTCCAGGAGGCCTATAGAAAGTTCACAGATGAGCAACACTTATTCACCACAAGAATAACTAAGCTTCAGGAGGACACCCTCATGGTACTTGCGACGTGCAAATATATGGAGTGGTGGTACGAGAAAGCACAACAAGCCATAGAGAGAATTGACTACATTAGTGCAGTCCAATAGGGTCAAGATAAAGAAGAACATGACATTTGGGTGTTGAACGAAAGCAATCTTGATCGCATAAGGAAAGTAGCCGAGTGCTGGGCAAAAATGGCTTGGGAACCTCATCGAGAAATCCAAGAGAAATGGGTGAGATGCGAGAGAAACTGGGTAAAAATCAACAAGGCAATGAAGGATATCGGACTCCCAGAGTTTGGCATGCCCAACGACTTCGTCGACCTGCACGACATAATCAAGTTGCACGCCGAGCAAGATTCATCATGGACCGAAGAACTAGCAAAGGTGACAGACACAACGCCAAGTCAGGTGCAACGGGTTATGGAACACCCGATCAAAGCTCGGGCTGTGCTACAACAGTTAAGTGTCAGTCTGGTCAAGTATTGGGCACATGCAGTGGAGATCAGAGAAATTTACGTGGCCCCGATGAAACAACACAGATTTCCATACACCCACACCTGTGAGGAGTTGTTCATCAATTGCTCAGAATACGAGAAGAATCACACGTTTAAAGTGATACCTTGAGATAACTCCTAGACAAACTGATAGGAGAATGCCATGTGGTGAATTTTGTTTTACTTATCAACACTTAGCCATTATTTTCAGTTAATTTTATGTTATAAATAAGAGCATCAACCAATTAGTCAGGGGTCGATGGTTGTTGCAAGAAACTCTCATTTCTGGTTTTGTTAAGAATTATTTTGGAGATACCTTTAATCGAGAAGTCCTTCTGGGCTAGAGACAAGTTATATTTTCATCAAATGTGTGTATGATTAGATGTGGAGAAGAACTATTTCCTATTCCATCTCATGAATGGATGCATTAACGAGTAAAAGCTATTAGATCTATTGATAAGTTATCTGATGCAATGTTTTACAATTCTTTCTTTAATGATGAAAATGAATCTTTGTGTTATTATGTGATTTATGATTAGAGTTGAGTGAATTATTTTGCTTACCGTTGTTTATCACATGCATGTTTTCTTCTGATAACTCGTATCTCAGTCAATAATTGGAATATTCACATGGTTAATGTATTAGTACTAGACCTGTGGTATATGATCATTGTCTGCATGATAGGGTAAGGGTTATCCAAAACCCGACCTCTTCTCCAGTAGTTAAGTTTGTTCCCATTTGTCGGCTTTCCAATCTTATACCAGTCACACCAAAAATAAAATACAAAAAGGAGAACGTTCGAACCAAAGGAGAGGCCTTCACAAGAAAACACAAAGCCCATCGATTAATTGGCCGGATCGCAAGATCTGGAGAACCATTCCACTATTAAACGTTGTAGAGTCTAATTGGGCCTCAGTGGTGGGTTTGGTTCCTGCTATTGAACTAAAGGGATTAGGACCCATCAACAGGTTTATCCAGAGTTGACCAACAACAACCCCAAAGCATCAACATATCAATCCCCGATCGAGGCTGAGGAAGGTCTCACACGAGATGCAGGGAGGATCACACAGAGCACAAGGTCTTGTGATGGGGATGAAGGATAACCATATAGCTATCCATCTCAACCAATATATAGGAAATTTATATTTGATAACTCATGAGGAATAAGAATTAAAACTATACACACACATATCCAAATAACACATAATAAACACTGGTTAGATCAAAACTGCCTCAACATTACCATTCCTTTCATTCCATTCAACACAAATTTATAGTATACATCTAGGAAACTATATTTAGCAACAACATAGTTTCAGGTCTTCTTAATGTAGCTTCTCAAAAATACAACACGGTGCATAATGCACCTCCTCATCATCCTACAAACCTATGGAAAACTCAGATGTATATGCAAAAGTAGTACAATATTACAATGGGATCAGAGTGAGCTCGACCGAAATGACTGTATGCATTATTCCATTGATGGGGATAACTCTCTAAGCCACTATATTGCTAACTTTACAACTCTAAGTCTATTATCGCTGGTGCCTTTTATAGTTTTTTGTGCTTAGGAGCTCTGTTTCTCTTGCTATGCTCCACTTGCTCTAGTGATGATTGCCTCACATGCTTCTTACACCTACCAACGCTCCATGTAGGATTTCAGCATCTAGGTGATCTTAACGACATGGACAACTCATCCTTTGGCTATCCCACATCTCGTTATGCTACTAGAAGAAATCATTCTGGGAGAGTTCTTGAGGATTCCTTTCTTGATTCCGACGAGAATCTTCTTGATTTCTAGTGCAATTGAAAAAACTCGTACCAACACGTGCTTGGTAGACTTTACCCTTGGTGCGTAGCTGACAAAACTTGGTCCAACGTGAACTTCTGATCATTCCTTGCACAAAACATGGACAAAACTTGAAATGTGCACGGACAACTTTGTTTGTGCACGCACGAGATTTAACCCAAAATTTTGGGTGCCAACATGCGGGAAACGTTTGTCGACGTTCAACGCTATGGTAGGAAAAGTCCTTCAGAGTTGCAATGCTATGTTGAGCAGATTCCATCGAATTTACGACAGGAGGACAGGAACATTTCGTCACAACATCGACGCATTATGGGAATCGGTTGTCAGAGCATAGACGAGAGGGGAATTTTTCGTTGGATGTGCAACGATGAGCATGGGTGTCAACATTTTGATGGGAAGAGAATAAAGTCAAAAAAATTCGAATTGATCTTGCAGACTGAAAACCATGCTTATGATGCATTGGACACATGGAGCAGGTAGATGTGTTAGACTAAGAAGTCAAATAAGTTGATCCAGATGTAGATGAAAATGTTCTCGATATTTGATGATATAGATGATTAGGATTAGGGTTTATATTGTTGCATAAAACCCTAATTCAATCTTGTTAGAGCCCCCACATCTAAAAATGCACACTCACACTTAAGAAATACATGTTTTACTTTAAATTATAATTTCTTCCCATGTGCAAAATGCACGCCAGGCTTCACAAAAATGCATGCCCAGGTCTTAGCACACCTGCAATTTGAGTGATTCAATTTGTTGGGGGTGTCTTAGATAATTTTACACCTATCTACGTATTTATATTTTCATTTGCAAACATAAAAGTGGTTGTTGTGTAAAACAGGCAAAACTCGATTGTAAATTGAGAGACCAAAACAATAGAAAGTGACGTAATGGAAATGCACACCCATGCTTCTATATAACTCCAACTTTAGTGATATAAGTTTTAGGGTGAATTTAATAACATTCTAAATCTATATATATCATCCAGAGTGCATTTTCAAATGAATAAGGACTTCTATCTTGAACCAAGATTCAAGAATTTTTGTAAAATGGAGGGTAAAATCGTCTTATTGTAAGATGCACGCCTAAGACTCATATGATCTCCAAATTAAGTGGCTAAAATTGCGGGGTTTGTATTTTATCATTTTACGTTCGTTCATACCTTTAGTTGTGCATTTTGAAACAAAAAACCCTCTTTTATGCATAATGGCTACAAATTGCCTTGTAAATGCAAAACAATGCATGATGAAAAATACACACCTTAGGAAGAAAAATCCATGTATGGTCTTGGTAATTTACAAATTACAAGTTATAGGACTATGGATATGTTTTAAACCTAAAGACTATATACTATGGTGATTTGTGTCGAGAATTTAGTAAAGGGTTGTAATATACAATGGTTTGGGATTACATGTATCAATAAATATGTATTGTTACATTTATAACTCTGAATTTCTTTTAAAGTTACTTGAAGTTATTCTCAAAACATAAATAGAAAAAATAAAACATCATAGAGGCTATATATCTACATGTATTATCAAATGTAGATTGTGATAATGAATTAGAAAATTGTTGAACTTACTGTGCTCGAACAATCTTGTTGTCTCCAAGATTCTGAACAATCTTAAAATTCAACAAGCATTAGCAAGGCACTTGACCACAATCAACAAAGGTTAAAAACAAAGTTTTGTTATGATATTGAATATACATAATTTATCATTAAAGAAAACTACCAGGAAATGGCATCAACAATATCAACATGAATCATTGGAAACAGTGCACACACACTAACTAAAATGGAAAAATGAGTACTAACTACCTGCGTCCATGAGCTTGATGAGGCAAGAGCATGCACAAACACATCACACATATACTAGTTGTTAGTTGCATTTCCATTGCTAATACTTGTAGAAATCATCAGAGAATAAAAGGTTACATGGCTGAATAATAATTAAATAAACAAACATGCATATCAACATGTACGAGACTCTAGAAACACTAAAGTGGAATACCAGAATGATCATCTATTGGTTTCGAGAATGATTTAATCTCTACCGAACATAGCCATCCACATGAAGGTGGAAGTTCATTTGGCCCCTCTCCCCCCCCGCATCACTCTCAATTCCCCATACCCAATCTATCTACTAGAAAATAATTGAAATTTCACATAAATGTAAAAATGGAAAATATCTTCTTGCAATTTATCAATTTCTATCTTATGTTGATCCTCTATTGCATCCTTTACACCCTATATTGTAAGTGGTATCTGAGAAGAAATATGAACTGGGTTTTTCTCTTCATCATGTTCTTTATCTTTTGGATCCTCTATCTTGAGATGCCTTCCCTTAACTTTATTAGCCATGCCACCTACAAATACCACAGTTACACGATAAGTCATAATCATTTAAAATGTACTACAAAGAGGGATTTATTTCCAAATAAATTCATATATTGGGGATTAACCAATTACCATATATTTAATGTGATTTGGAGTTAAAATTTGATATGCCAAGATTTCTTGTGGGAATCTCCCAAGTGGGCA